>JAGVSQ010001184.1:0-30954 GCA_022683975.1 Rhyacophila evoluta | reverse complement strand
ACGTATGGGTACATTACTGACATATATACCCATGTGGGGCCTACCAGCCGTTGACCTCTCATTTTATTGCATATAATTCTTCAAAAACATCGATACATACATAAATATACAATCAGAAAAAGTAACCACTGTTATTCATAGCCCGCATTCTAACATTTTACAAACAATATCATATAAATATAATTATAAATGAAATATCAAAAAAACATCCATATGATTCAAACGTTTTCGCGCTTGAAGTTTAAATATACCGTTATTTAATTACAAATGATTTTTCGAACTATTAAATTAAATATGTTATTGAAACCTATTCTAAATTATAGTAATTATTATAATACCACTTTCAAACATTTTTTCAATAAGTGTTTGTATAATATATACTGTTGTATTGTATTGATATACTGTGTTGTTTATATAAAAATAAAAACGCTTAATATAAACAATTCCAAAGTTCTATGGGCAAAGACTAATATAATAGTAATACTAATCCAAGCACAAAATGAACAAAATTTTAATTAGCAGAAGACTTTCAACCTACAAAGCATTCAACAAATTTTACAGTAGTTTTTTAATAAACTAGTAATCAGAAAAAACAGCCACGCGAGTACTTCGTATTAATGTATTAATAATATGGAAGTAATACTAATTCTTACATTGTTTCTGAAAATTTTCGATCGGGTTTTCCTCGCAATCGATAGCTTGAAGCTCGGACGTTTTTTGCTTAACTACGTTCAATTTAACTTCCACGTTTGACAGCAAGCATAAATTTTTACCGCTTAAGTAATGGCGGAATACTTAAAAAATCAGCTCATGTTGCGATACTCTTTACGAAGTTAAGTAGTCAAAGTATTTTAAATGAACACTTTATATCATATTAAATTTAATAACGTTACTATTATATAAATATTCATAGACGCGTTACATTCTATTAAAAAATCTTTCGTAGTATTGAGTATTTAGATAAAGAACAAAACATTCATAATATGTTGAGAGACTGAACGTCACATATACTTATCGCAGATATATATTATGTACTTAACTTTGGATTGTAAAAATATATTTCCTATTAAATGTTTTATGTAGATAGTTTTACGCTTTTAATATTTTTCTAAATAACAGTTAAAAATGTTGACAACCCCAGCACTAGTCGATCGGAATGTGTATAATTAAACGCAGAGCCGAGTTGCTTTGCTTGTCAAAGCCTACCGCCGACCCTGCATTAATAATTATTATGCATCTTGACGTACATAACTCTCCTACTTTGGTCCTGGCATGTAACATACAGCGCTGTATGATTTTTAATTAAAATTTGTATGATTAGTTATTCTTCAAAAGAATACGTTAGAGAATCATTTTTAGAGAGTGAAAGCAAGGGAACTATGTGTTATAAGCGAATGCCATTAATAATTTACCACACAATTATAATTAATAAACGATAACTGCGATGTTTTATATGCCGTTCTATGGATTATTTTAAACCTGGATATCATATTTAGACTTTAGACAATTTTTTTTCAAACGTTAAATGAAATATTTAGTAAATATCATATGACTAGTATTTCCAAAGTGAACTTATTTCATTAGGTCAAAATATGAAGGAGAAGATTTTAAACTAGTATTTTTTGTAAAAAAAACTAATTTCAACCATATTAAAAACAAAAATAAATATCGAAAAACATTTTAAATGGTTATTTTACAAAAAAATACTCGCTCAAAATGTGTTCTTCTAAATTTTAACAGAGTGGAATAAGTTTGCAATACAAATTATCCCCTCATATATTCGCACATCTTCCGTGTAATTTAAATGTACGAATTTGTGTATCTTTGTGTGAAAGTATCCATTGCAAAAATTATATATGTTTCTTTCGATTTTTATCACGAGAACTGGTTGTTAGTCAGTTATCAAATTCAGTCCTATATCTTTGAATTTTGATATCCTTATACTACTATAAAATTACTTCGAATCTTGAAACCTAACGATTTATTAACGGACAAAGTGACACAATCATATAGTTATTAAATCAAACAAGCACGTCATGAAATTAAATTCCGAGGTTCTTTTAACGTAAAAATCAGTTCCTATTTTTTTCCAAAAATATTTCTTTAATGCATCTGTTTGATCCGACCCAGTTCTTTTATATTGAAAACAATGTTATTATATAATGATACAGTATTAAAATACATTTTGTATTTTTTATCAATCATAATCAACCATTATTAATATCGCAACTCTCAGTGTGTATAGATAAATAATACAATTTTAATAGCCTATTAAATTTAATAGGTTCGTGAAATAAATTTGCTGATGTATTTATATCACTATTAAAATTTTAACATTCTAGTATTCAAAATAGAATGGCATTTGATATTTTTTTTACAAAAATAGATCATGATTCGTTTTTCTTTAATAATATATATAATTTAATATAACATCGCTTAGTTTAATATCCACTTGATCAAGAGCAAATTAAAAAGAATAAGTTTATGAAAATACGTAGATTATCTATTAAGAAGAAGTGAAATATTCTTAATTTTAGATAATTAAATTGATTGTATGAATAAAATCGAAAGGAGTATTAGTATTAGACAAGGCATTTTATACAAGTAACGTTAAATAATAATACACTGTACAGGAGTATACTAATTATTTTGTTTCCTAATCGAAAACACAGATGTCTTTGAGGTGATTAATTTCGTTGTCTTATATTGTCTCGCAAAAGATAATCCTAATCGTAAAAGTTAATATAGGATTTTAACTGTTTCTATAATATATTATATATTTATCAAACGATAAAGCCAATAACAACTACGTCTACTGATTTCCGCCGAAAGGAAAGACTAATTTGTATATCGCATGCCTGTTCTATTTATCAATATGTTGAGAAAATTAAACAAATTCTATTATACGAGAGATATCAATAAGTAAATTATGCTTATGATAAATTATCGCAAACAAAAACATGCAAAAGTTTCAACATTATTGAAAGGCAAGCAATTAAGTTAATTTATTGCTCATGATTATTCAGATGTGGTCTTGTTACTTGTAAACGAAGAAGACAGAGAAAGAAAGACGGAAAATACCGTATGTAGAAAGATACAACAATATCCACACATTTTGAAAGGACATAAAAAGAAATAATTAAGTGGAAAATATGGTTGATAAACTTTCCTTGTATGTAGATTGTTTGTTTATTTGTAAACAAAAACGGAATTACTGTTGCTTTCAATAATTTATCCGTTTATCTCTGATGAGATTAATAGAGATAATATACATTGTAAATGTATTACATTTTACGTACTAGTTTTATCGACAGGTTGTAAAGAAATCTCGAATAGCTTTTTATAGATCAGATAGCATTGAAAGCAATACAATGTTTTATATCTGCAATAAATTGAATATAAAACGACCTTAACAGCAATCCATTTCAAATATCCATAAAGTTAGAAGATAACTGTTATGTCAAAAGGAAATTACCGGATTCTTATTATTTGAGACTGATCCTAATAATTATTTAGAAAATTACTCCAGATAATGGGTTGATACTTATGGATATGAAGGATAATATAATTTAGTAGTGAGTGTTGTGTACGTATTTGCATATAATTTTTTATCAATTGGCCTAATCATGGTGAGTTAAAAAATGCTTCGTAATTTTTTTTTATGTGTTTTCATTGGAGTTTTTTGTTTTTACTAGATTAAAACGGTGGGCGACGTCCGTTTGCAATTGCCTTCAAAGATTTTCGTTTATTTTACTAAAGGGTGTTAATAAATCGGGCATTAATGGCGTCGAGATTGAAGCGACGCTGAAGGGAAGATTGGCACGGAGCGTCGCGGCGCCGGTCGCATCGGACGTCGCGGTGATGTCTCCGAACAAACGACGCATAGAATTAACATAGCAGAGTGATGGAGCTTGCTTATCAAATGCGTAGAAAGTATACGAATTTAAAAATAATAATGTTGAGCATTTATCACCTTTTTTAGAACTGAACATGTTTAAAAAACTGTTGTTGGAATAAAATCAATATGAACGTATACTGTTGTTTATGTAAATATTGGCAGTGTTCAATAAATTTCATTTTTTTGAGGATTTTTTCTGTTTTTTGTGAATGTGTAGACAGTGTGTCTTAAGTTATATACATTTAATAATAGAATGAAAAAAATAAAACAGGTACAAAATAGATTTTTTTAGATATTGTGAAAAGATAGTTTCCAAAATAATAAAAAGAAATAAATAAAATCCTAAATTATGTTTGCAAAACCATCTTGATAGTAGTTTTTTTTACTGTAATAATTTAAAATGTATTTTAATGCTGGACAATTTTATCGATATATATATATTTATGAACTATGGAAAGGAAAAATTAAGTAACCTTAAATTTACCAAAATAGCTTTTATTCGATAATCTAGACTTAACTTAACAAAAGTTTTATCAAAGCATATAAACTGAAAATACCACATTACTGTTTAAATTTGAAAAAAAATGACATGTGAAATTTGCGAACAGGAAAAAAAGGTTCCACAAAATCATTTTTTTTGTTTTATCTTGAATAACTTAATAAATTAATATAATATTGAGTAAATAAATCATCAGTTGTAGTCTTCATATACTTCAAGATTGTGTTGATGTAATGTTTTAGCTTTGGCTCAAAGTGATTAAACAAACGTTTTTTGTACCCTTTGTAAAACTTGTTCTATGTGTGTTAGGTATTTTTCTTTAAATGGTCGATTTATATATAAGGGTAGGTCTAAAATTTTATTATTACCTAAATATATGCATATTGTGATATAGTAGGACCACGGCGAGCTAGAGTGCTAAAGCAATATAAAACTTACTTTTCAAGCACATTTAACAATTTTTTTGATGTTACGCGTTTATTAATTAAATTAAAAATTTTGTTTTAAATATTCAAACTATGTATCAACATTAAGAAATGTTTTAATCCACATTAAGAAAAAAGGGGAGTTGGCTATAATTAAATGCCGCCCTGGAACATTTGTTATTTAGGAATAATTGTATATATAATATTTACTTGTATGTATTCTTGTAAATATAGCTTGATGGTGTTAAAAGGCAGAGAGCGTATTGGCAATTACGATATATAAGAAAGTTTCTTAAATTAATGCAGTTTTGTGTTTGAAGTAAATCTTCTCCAAATACCACCAGTCAATTGCATTGATTGTTAATAAGGTTTATGTTTTGATAACATTTTGCTTGTATTTTCTTTTTAAGCCTTTGTAATATAAATTTTTCCCAACTAATGTACTACTATTATATTCATGTTGGTGATTATTTATAAGCCAAATTTCGCGGGCCGTACGTTACTGCTGATGACAAAATGAATATTTTGTTCTTCTCGCATAACCCTTTTTTGATTTTTTTTTCCATTTAAACAACATGTTAAAAAGGCTAGTCTTATAACCAAGTACGTATTAAAATATTTAATTTAAACATGAGAAGTTATTCATTTTTTTATGTTGTAGCTATTTCAGTTGCAAGATAGGTCTCAATAGAGTAAATAATAATAATTTATTTACAATTGCATGATTAAAATTTATACTTTTGTAAAATGGGAGAACAATTTGTTCTTAATTATTTTTGAAAAAAATATGGGATATCATTTTATAAAGACAGTGAATAAATGTGTTTTAATATAATTGTGCCACGTGTGCGCGTGAAGTATTTATATATATCGACGTTTTAAAGGGAAAAGGACGTAGCCCACATATATTTTTTTTACAGAGGCCACAAAAAACGTTTATTTAATGATTTTGGTACAATGTAAAAATATTTTATAGACACAATCTTGAAGTGTATGAAGATTTAAACTGGTATTCGATTTACGTAATATGATATTAATGTAAGGAGTGTTAAGAAAAGCCAATAAAACTGATTAGATGGAAGCTCCCTTTTCGAGTCATAAATTGTACATCTTTTATTCATATTTATACACTAATTTAGCATTTTCAGCGTACATCCTATTGATGGAATGTGTATTAAGTTGTGTGCATTGTGATTGTCTATTAAAAGCTTTTTTGAAAATTGGAAGGTTACGTCCTTTTTTCTTTTCACAGTCGATGTGATATGTATGCTGTTACTATCCAAAATACGTTTTATAAAAAAATATTTTTATGGTTGTTATAAAAGTCATGCTCGAATGTGATGTTGATAATGATTTTAAGATAAAATTAAATTTGTCTATGAAAATTTTTTCTTGAATATTCTTGGCTAATATATTAATTTTTCTCGCGTGCGGGTCAAAGTTTTTTGGCAGCAGTTATAATTATGTAAATATTTTAAATTATTATTTCATCTTCTCTGTTTCCAATATATATTTTTTGACTTTTCTTTTTTCCTTAATTTTCCCCTTTTAACTTCCACGTGTATTTGATGCTTTTTTTTGCACTTATATGCCATGTATTTTTGACGTTTATATGCCACGAAGGTTTGACGTACTGTGAAGTGACCCCAAGAAAGTACTCAAACCTTTAAAGAATCTTGAAACAAGAAAAAAGAAAGAAATGGTCAAAAGCCTGAATAGATGGATCAATGATTTAAATTTACATAAGAATATCTATAATAATATATTTATACTATGTTAACATGTTATCTCCAAAATTAAAGTATGCCATTCAATGCATTTCTATATGAAGAAGGAATAATTTTTATTTAAATTAAGAAATTAAATATGGCACAATTTTTTCGAAATTATAATGTGATAGCATTGATTTTTAACCAATCTTTTAGTGGATTGAGCATCCGGACTTGTATTTTTGTATTTTGAAAAAAAATATTACGCAACTGTGGATTCAAATCCACAGTTGCGTCCTCAAGGACTCGGTCATAAGGAAAATACAACGTGTTAACAATAAAATCTATATAATTACAATGGATTCATGTAAATTTTTTTATGGAGTCAAAAGTGATACATTGATGTATAATTTCCCTTACAGTAGATTGTCAGCATTGTATTGGATGAGATTTATATAAAATAATGATGGGTTTGAATGACTTAGCCGGAATATTTGAATTCTATCTCTTCTAGTCACATAATTTGTCATTTTAAATTCCCATTTCTTATCCATCACTCTCACTCAGTCGATCTCGCATTATATTGAGTATATCGTAGATTGCACGTGCGTACACTGAATATAAAACACAGGTTTCAGACACAACGGATTGTATAATGGTATGTTCCAACGAAATAAGACGAATCATCATTTTAAATCCCGATTTTACACTTCTCTTTGTTGAAATTTGCAATCATTCAACAATACCAAAAGCATCTCTCAGTGTTCTTATTAATTAATATTTTTTTCTTATATTTATTTTATTTCAATTCAAAAAACCAAATTTGGTACATCACATAGTTCATTACATACATTTTATTAGCATCTACTTATTCCACTTAGTTTTATTTTTACCAACCGCTGCATATTCACATCTGTTATACGCATATAACGTGTTGTAAAAAATGAAAAACTTTTGAAATTACTTTTATTGAGTCGCTTTTTAAGACCTTAGATTCTAAACTTTATCAAGCCTTCGTGAAAAAAGGGATCTCAACTAATGTAAGACCCATTTAAAAAAAATACGAGATTGCACACCATAAAAACTAAATTATAATAGTCAACCTGTCTGATTCATTATCCAATTAATTTGATAAACACATCTTTATCAACTTAAAAGCTTTTTTGAATACCTGAAATATTAATTTGATGATTTTAAAATCAAATAAACATATAGATGAATTGAAAATGAGTTGTATTAGATATGACGTGGTACAAAATTTTAATATGAAATGTGTATAAATTTGTTATAAAAATCTGGATGGTAATTATACGTATACATTTTTATACCATGTTTATATGGCATATGGATCTACACAGTGTGAAGATACCCACTACAAAAGAGGAGTATATGGATCTCCGCAGTATAAAGACGTCTTGTCAGATTATTTTTCTGAGAATTGTTCGTCAGAAAATTACTCAACCCGATGGCCATCCTGTCCTGCATTTTCAAATTTTTAAAATCCGACAGATGGGGAATTGAGACCGCATTCCCCGGATTGCTAGGCGCGCACGCTACCAACTACGCTACCGGGGAGGCAGTATATATAATATAATAAAATATTTTAATAATGTGAAATACTTTATTATTTATTAATGTAATAACTATCAAACTAAACAAACAATTACTTTGTTCAGAACCAAAATCCCAGCATTCACGCAAAACTTTTCGCCATTAATATTCGCTAGTTTGACGTTTTTGCGTAGAAAATCGATTTGCACGTGCTTTCTACCTGTGAGAGGCCTTTTATCTCATATGCTTAAAACAGGATTCGTGCCATATACTATACAACTTACGCATTATATTGCCTACATGGGCCTTGTAACTTAGGATTTTCTTTGATATGAATATCCTTTTAATATTACTCAGACCAAAAACGTGTTTTTTTATAAACACGCGTAAACAGTGTAATGGCGTGTAAAATATAGAAAAATAATCCGACCAGGATATTTTTCTTTGTAACATAAACTTATGGACCATTTTTTAACAAATTTGGGCAATCTATAACATTTTATACTTTAAACCCTTAAATTTTATAATATATTATAAATAAACAGAAAGTTTCTTTTTATAATTTACCCTCTTTTTCATGTAACGAAAAAAGCTACAATATACATCTCTATTTATCTTGACCACAGTATAAATATCTACTTTAAATTAGTAGATGGTGTCTATAATTTTGAATAACATCATAAATGAAACATTACTTCAAATTCACATTGGATCTCTAACACAGAAAATGTGTTTACTGATTTATATAAAATAATGAAATCTACATATTGTAAAGGTTCTTTTGTGTTACCTAGAGATGAAATTAGTGGCTTAGCATTTATATTGGTACAAATCGATATCGTTAGTTTGAGACGGACTAATTTATAGTGGAACGGGTTTGTAGGGAGAACTGTATTAATATATTAGGGCGTGGAGATACTAGGGCCTATTTTGAGCTGTGTCAATGATATTGATTGATTAACTAGACGTATAGGTGTTGAGTAAGAAATTATAAAGTTAATTAATACACGCTGCTTGTAAAACGTATTAATTTCTCGAAGAAACTTTAGGTTATAACGTTAAGCTTTATCACCGATTTATGGAAATTATAAACAATAATTTATAAAGAATTACTCAAAAGTTTTCGAGCGTCTTATTTAATAATCTTATCGGAAAAGTTATATGAAAACTAAATTATGGTAACGCATAACAAGTTGAAACCAATTAAACCTATCCATCCAAGAGTTGAATCCATTAATTGTGTTGTGTGAATTGTGTATTCATCATCTTGCTCGCGTTTTGATAAAAAGTAAAAACTTTATTCAACTCTCACTTTGCAGGAATTTCAAGATGGAATTACGGAGTTTTTCTGTCAAATAAACGTTTTTATTTTTATATAAATATGACAGTAATTATGTCTTTTATAATCCATATAATAAAAATATACGCCAAGAAATATACTTGTGAATATATTTTAATTTAACTATAACTAAAACTTAAGCTAATAAATGAAAACGTGCGCCTTTTAAAGATAAGGAAGGATAAATAAGGAAGAAAATAAAAACTATTTTTCCAGCTTCATATGCGGTTTTTTTCTGTCAGTGCAGAAACTTCGACATCTATTGGTTTACTTGAGAGTAAATTCATCACGCTTCCACCTGTTCCAAATGTTTCGTTAGAAGTGAGTGCTATGGAGACTAAATGATTTGTTTCACGATTTTATTCATAGTCACTTTGGTGGGTGATATCTAAGCGAATCCAAATCCGTATTGTATTATAAGATAATCATGGTAGCATAATATGACATATTTGGCTTTCATCGTATTCGCTCCCTATACAGAGTCACAATGCACTTTTAGAATTTTCTGATACCAGTTAATCACTGCATCTTCTCAAGTTATACCGTGCTAGAATCTCATTATTCTGAACAGTATATCCTGTAGATACTACCCAACAATCCCCTACTAGTCAAAAAAAGAGATAAACACAATTCAAGCCTTGTAAGATACGTGTCTAGTTGTAGTTTGCACTATGGCTTAATGCTATAAGTGGCTGCCCCGTACGCTCATGTATCAATTAGTTATTCATAAAATTAAATCATTTAAAGTCGAATATCTTTTCAAAGTGCGATATATTCTTATTTTGAGTCTTTGTCAGGTGCAAATGGCAGTATCTATGCACTTACATTTAGTTCGGACCGAGTATCACTGCGTTTTCTAGAGAAGCCGAATTAAATGAAATATTTTAGTATTTAATAGCAGTCGAGTTGAGTATGACTCTTTTTGCATGTTCCCGTTTTCTGGGATGGAAACCATAACTTTTTTGAAGCTATTGATCTTTTCAATGATATATTCTTTGCAGGTAAAAGCTCAGTTGGATTCACGACAAGAACATGATGTATATCTTAATTTTATTAAAAAATGATATTTTAAAAATAAGTTTAAAATATCTGAAGTTTAATAATAAGTAATTAAAATTAAGATATTTTTTAAGGAATGAAATTGTTTTAACTTGCAACACAGTTTAACGATGATTATGTTGTTACCACATTGTAAAAAATGTAACAATTCCTCGTTAAAATAATGTAACATTTTTTATCAAAACTCTTTCATTATGTAATCTGATTCACGTTGTAGTTTCTTTACGTGTATACGACGTGCTCTTGAGTGATTGCATATTTTTTTCAATTAAAGATACATTATCAAGATTATTTTCGTAGAACGTACAACTCAACTGTAGGAAAAAATTCAGTGTACAGAGTAAGGTTAGTTACGTGTCTACACGTGTTTTATTGTCCAACAATGGAAGCTTTACTGTTGTCCTTTCTATGAAAAAACCCTAATGAAAAACGTATGCGTAATAAATGTTAGATAATGAATTTAGACGTATTTAATATGCAATAATACCTTATTCGTATGTAAAGAAAGATTGGGCATTTAGAGATTATAGTTCTCTTATTAACGTTAATTACTTTTTTACTTCTCTGATTTTATCGATAGCAATTTCAATTATGGCACAATTATATTGACTATGGAAAGGAAAATGGACAACCCACATATAAAAAAAAAATACATAGCATAATCTAATATTAATTTAATAAGAAAAAAAAATATGCGATGGAAGTTCATTTTCTTTGTCGAAAACTTGACAAGTTATTCGTTCGCCAAATTTAATGGCAAAATTTGGATACTTATTGAACATTTTCAGCTTACATTCTCTTGATATAACGTGTAATATGCTGTGTATATTGTTATTATAAAAAAACTATTTTGTAAAACTTAGAATTATGTCCCTTTTCTTTTTCTCATTATTTTTGTTTTCCTATCCTTAATCTCAATAACCGTAAATGTGATTATTCACTTTTTATAGTTTTTTTTTGTCTTATTCCACTATATTCACTGTATGAAAGTATTGAGTGTGAAAATATGTTAATTATTTTATATATTTATATTTGATATATCAATTGTGTGGTTTTTCATATCGAATTTTTTGAAAAAGAAACAAATTCATAAAAAAAACATTTAATTTGAGAATATAATTTATTTATTTTTGTAATTTCATCAAATTATTGATGATATATATTGTATACAACATATATATACGTAATTTAAAATATCAATACCCATAAAAACTGCTCTTATCATTATTATTAATGATGCGTAAAATCTTATTTAGTTTTAATAATAGTATCAGAACTAAAATACGTAACAATAAAATAAAATTAATTTGTGTATTAATTATACATTAATATAACTATTGAACTACTGCTAACTAGAGTTCTGTAAAATAAATAACAATTCAATTAATCCCAAATGTGTTAAGACAAATAAATCTATCTAATTTAGTTAAATATAATGTAATATATCATTTTGTTAGATTAATGTTTGAATGTTACATGAATTTTTAGCATGTTTTGATTAAAATATTTTCCACAGCAGAATATAATTCAATGAATTTCGCTGTTCATGTTCTATGTTTATTTTTATAAAATTATTTATATTTATTTGAAAAACTAAGACTTAAAGTAATGCTCAAACAGCATTCAATTATCCGAATAACGTTGTGTTGGGAACTAATTTATTGGCTCATATGGCGCCCGATTAACACATAACTGTATCGTTTAATTAAACGGCTACGCAAGTAAATGTCTGCCGTATTGCTTAAGAGAATTGAATTATATACAGCCTCCCGTAATATTTTATTAACATGTAAATGTAAAGAATATTATTAGTGGAACAAAAAGGAAAGCTTTTCATTTCAGAAGCTCAACGTCGATGTTAAGCTTTTGAAAATTCTATTGCATTTTGTAATAAATTATTCAAGTAGACCCTTGAAGTTATTACGTTCTCTACGCTGATATTTTGATTATTTTAGAAATGAATATGTATCGATTGGTTTGACAGACTTAATATTAACTCTTGCTTAATATATTTATATATATAATACATACTATGTAATACTATATCATAGTCATGCCCCTGACAAACGAGTGGTAAGTGAACGCAAATGAGTTGAAGGTTACGGATTTAAATCCTACATCTTTTCCCAAAAAGTTTAGTGATCTCAGCGGGCATCAAATGTGAAAAAAAAGTTACCTTAAAATTTTGTGCGTATTGGGACATGGTTAAAAATTTACATATCCCATTGAGCTGGACGCGAAGGCACATAAGCAATTTATAATATATATACTCGTATGTATATACATCTATATGTATTTAACCACGCTCGCTCTAAAAGTGGAGCATATAGATCGACACAGTGTGAAGATCTCCGTCCCGAAAGTGAAGCATATTAATTTCTATAATGTGCTTGATACTGCAGATTATTTTTCACGAAAATTGTTTGTCAGGCGATTGCTCAACCCGATAGCTAGTCTTGTATTTCTTTTTAAATTCGGCAGATATGGGAACCGCCCCGAATTTTCTGGATTTTTGGACGTGCACGCATACCTCTATGCTACCGGTGAGACAACATATATGCTTATAATAATATTATGTGATATTATACTACTAGTATGATATAATTATTCTAATACTAGTAATAATATCAAGTGGATTTATCATTTCTTAAACTCTATATGGAAGACTTTTAAGTTATAGTTTATAAAATTGATATTTTTCAAATTATAATTCAAAGTTTTATAGTAACAGATTTACAGTAAAACTCGATAAAACACTACGGGAAATTGAGCAGGGAGATAAAAGCTGATACATTTTAAAGATAAAACATTCTACAGTAATGAATCACTAAATCCATTTGATGCTTGGGCTATTAATATTAACATCAGTATAAATATAAACGATTGATTATAATAATATACCTTGATACATTATGCTGAAAACATCTTTTATTCTCAAAAAAATATTGATTTTATAATTCAAGTTTGGCCGTGATAAGTTAGAAAGTATAAACCATATTACTATCGAACTATATATGAAAGTAAAGTAAAACATTTTACCTACATTTTAGTAGATGTTAACATACCTAAACTGTGTAGAAAAGATAAAATCGTTTGAACAAACGCAATGAGTATATTTTCCGAAAGATATCTTTAAAAGCTCTCTTGGATATTTAACTTCCGGTTTTGTACTTTTGCACCGCACTTTAAGTTTTGTTTTCACGCGGTTCGCAGCCGTTTGGGGACGCCATTCTGTTTACTTGTGAAACACTAATGGCTTTGCATTTATACACACGACAGGATAATTGCACAAACTTTTCAGTTACAGTTAAAGAGTTTGGTGTTCAGTAACGAGAACTGTTTACTCTTCAAAACATTAAATTTGAGTTTCTCTTATACCTACTTGAGAATTACGACTTCTTTGATAAACTTTCAGCTCTGACAAAGATTAAAGTTAATGTCAAGATCAAAATAATTCCGTTTAACGTATTTAATATATGAAATTTATCGGCTGATAAAGAAGAATATAACCTACATATTATCATAATAAGTCGACAGAATATCTGTATTTTAATATAAAAAATGTAGTAATTAAGTATTTAATCATGTTCACTTTCTGTGTGGAGCTTATCCTTGGAGACTTAATCTAATAAAATTATATTTAATAATGACCAATCAACTCACAGCCTACAAGACTTAAGATCAAATTCTAAGCAATTGATTTCCTTAGTATGAGAACGTATCTTGGCTTGTTATTTTTTAATAAAATTAATTGTCAGAAAATCATTCTATTCATTTATCATTTATTTGTAGAAAAATGCATATACAGAATTTAACTCCATAACTTCAAATTCAAACGATAATAATTATTTATCACTAAAGTGGTAATACTGCTAAATAATTTTGCTTTTAAAATAGGTAACCTAACTTTAATAGTAGAGCCCAAAATTTCCAGTGCTAAAATTTTTTGTTGTTTTTTTTCTCTTAGACGATGAATATATATTTTCTACATAAAAGTCTATGTATTTGATTTTATAATATATAAAAATAGTATCAAAATATGAAAAAGTCGTTATAAAAAAAGACTTTTATACTTTTATATTTTGTATAATATGTATGTATAATGTAAAATGACGTTATATAATACCAATTAAACGCCAGTTAATAATTTACATAATGAGTTTGAATATTTATTATTTTTGGAAGTTTCCATTTTGTTGTAAGTACAATTGACAAAAAAATGAACCTTACTTTATTTTCTATCCAAAGCTTTTTCACAAAAAGCTCAAAATGATTCATGCTTCGAAATAAAATAAAATATTTGAATTTAGAACACGTTTGTTGTGCAAGTGATGGTGAGTTGATTTAGTAAAAGGTGTTTTATGAATTATATTTAAAAATATTAAAATTCATATTTTATGATACTAAAAGGTATTTGTATTCTCTCTGTTAGTGAAAATAATAGAATTGTATTGTACAAAGTAATATTTACTTGTAATTGTGTTATTACTACCAGTTTAAGGCTCGTCAGCAAAATGAAATGTATATTATTAAAACGATTATATCAATAAACCTTGAAGATACTTAAGTAGCACTTTATCTGGAACAATTAATTAATACCTTTTGTATTTTAGTACTGTTATTCATCAACTTCGGTGGAGTAACCCTTTGGAAAAATACAGGACGTTACGAAGTACTAGAAATTAAGACGAAATGGCCTGTTATAAGACTCGTTTATTGCGATGCTTAACACCATCAATTTAATTTTATATAGAGCCGTAAAAGCCTAAAAGATCATTCGTTTTATTACAATATTATGATGCTTTGACACTTTTGCTCGTCGTAAAATGATATGACACTCGACATATTTTTTTTGTAAAAATATTTATTTTTCGTTAAATTATATTGAATATGACAATATTCAATAATGAAATAAAATGATTGATAATTCATTCTGTATTATCAAAGCTATTATAATAATGTGTTTATAATGATTTATTATTCGGTACAACAATTTTACTATCATTTCATGTTGACAACAACAATAATTAAAATTACCAAATCACTGTATCTATAATTTCAAAATATTACCAAAGAAATGATGAACATATAATAATAAAAACTAGCGATGACACAAACCGGCAAGATGTGGAACCGTCAAAGCACTCCTAAGGACAAGTTTATAATAAAAAGCCAACAGACTTAGACCAGTACAGTCAGCTTGAAAAGTATAATAATAATATTGTACTTAATCACTGAAAGCACATTTTATTTTAATTCGAAGAATACTGAAATATTATAAAGAAATTTTCTTTTTTTTCTTGCATGTTTGCTACTTAAGTGGCGCATATGGACACCACGTGCCACCTCCAAGAATGCATGTCACCCGCCAGTATTCATGCGTCCTTCCAGGTCATACTTGCATCCCGTAACTCTACAGAATACATTCTATAGATAGTATTTAGCGACCTTTTGGGACGCCGACAACCGATTGGCTTAAAGAATAAGCAGGTCTGGTTCAGACTTTCTTGAGGCATCCATAAAGAAATACAAGCTATCAACTGTATTTTAATGACAAATTATCAGCTTTCAAAATATCACATATTTCTAATCTATAACGATGGAAATATTTTATTTCAATATATTTCGTATTTAGGCCGTGAATGAAATCGATGATGTATATAAAAAAAAAATAGAACTATTTGATGGTACTTGAGAGTGACATTTTGTAAGAAATAAAAAGAAATGACGTAACTTTACTTAATTCCTTATATGTATAATTTCATTTTATTTAAACTATCAGTAAATGGTATTTGTTTTTATAAGTCACATGGAATAAATAATATATAAAAAATACTACATATTCTATATATTAACTCTATTTAATTAGTGTCCAGTAAAAAAATCGCTTGTCGTTTTAATTTTGAAATCATCTTTATTTTCGTGTAATAATAACAAATGTGGTATTGAGTTATATTTATGATATATTATTATCTGTATTTTTTATACGTCTCCCCAGTTAATAGCGTGCGCGCCATAAATCCGGGGAATGCGGGTTCGATTCCCCATCTGGTTGGAGTTTAAAAATCTGAAAATGCAGGACTGGCTGCCCATTGGGTTGAGCAATTGTCTGACAAAACCATTTTCGTGAAAAATAATCTGTCAAGACGTCTTCACGTTGTGGAGATCCATATACTCTACTTTATGAGTGGATTTCTTCACATTGTGTGGATCCATATGCTCTAGTTTGTAATAATAATAGAAAATATATCTTTATAAAGACATTTAGTTGAACTTATCTATACTTTGTTGACTGGAGATATTTTAATACTTAATTTATACTACATATAATATAATGTAAAACAATAAAACATATTTCCCATCATACGAATAATTGTAATATTTTATCGTCAGAGACGTTGTTGGCACTCGCCTTTGAAAATACGTCTTCGATTCCTGTTTATAGATTCTTTACTTTTAAAGTACTCAAGATACTGCAGTTCAATTACAATTTATGGCTTTTGACCTTGTTTTTAACTTTCAGTATAACGGAAGTCTATTACACCTATTGAATGTTTGCCACGAAGCTCAACTATAAAACTATTCATATACCTATTTTTAGAGCGCGACATGTAAAATAAAAGCTTAAAGTTCACTGAAAATATTTCAGTCACAAATTTAAGGTTGTAAAACTTAGTAATATGTAAATGACTTTGTGGTGTATTGAATTTTGTAGTTTGAACTAGGTTTATGGTTAAATTATACAGCAAAATAAAGTTATCGTCCTATGAGTATGTCAAAAAGTTATTTAGCTTAAATTTAGCACTTGAGTCATAAATGTATAATGATTTGTTTCATTAATTGCAAAATTTGAGAGTAAGAAATTATGTTCTATATTATAAAATAACAAGTAAATGGTAAACTATAAGTTTTGTATAATTTTTAAATGCAAATAAGTTGTGTTGAAGCGGTCTTTATCCCTATTTGGGATATGACATCATATAATATTAAGGGTAATTAAAGACGAAAACGGGAGATATTTAGCATAAAATATTAATCAAATTATCTCAAAAGTAGGGCAAATAGATCTTGACAATGTGAAGGTGGGCGCTTTGAAAATGAAGCATATCGTGAGGATCAACCGATCTCTGTTTTGGAACAATTGATTGTCAGTAAATCACTCAATATATTAGACACCTAGTCATAAATCGTTAATTTATTAAAACAATTTCCGGTTATTGGAATCGAAACCATAATCTTCAATTTCAGACTGCGCACGCTAACGCTTTTTGATCAACGGAAGGACATTATTTTTTACCATATCCGCTATAAACGTAAAGTATATGGATCTCCGCAATGTAAAAATATGTGTTAATTTTTCACGCGAATTGGTTCTCAGATAATTGCTCACCCCAATCTTGGTTTGGATTTCCGGATTTTTTAAAATCTGACAAATGTGAGAATCAGACCCGCGTTTCACAGATACAAAACATACACGCCAACCTTGACGCAACTGGAGAAGTAATTATTTATGTTACAAAAAGTATACTTTTTACTATGATAAAATTTTGTAGGGATTGTTTTTGTTTTTTCTGTTTCTGTACGTGATGAATTTAGTAAGATGACTGATGAAAATAGTTGAATTTTTTTTAATACTAGTAGTAAAATACGTAATGAAAAAGCGGTTTATAAAAATAGCCTTACTTTAAAAAGAAGTCTTTAAAACAGTTTGAAAAGGTCAAAAAATATCGTTTTATGCGTAGAAGCACACACAGTTAAAGTGCGGGTAACAGAAGGGCCGTTAAAAGAGGTTTTTTTATTGTCTTACATCTAAGACACTTTTTTTTGGATTTCTTTTTTCGTCCTCGCCATTTGCCGGACCAAAATATTTCTTTTATTATTTTTACCCTCACATTTTCTGACCGCTAAAACTTTTAATTGTGGGACGTGATTTTATCCAAGGATATCAAAATCAAGGCTTTTTGCTGGCGAGAGTTAGAAAATAAAAGTTTATTTTGCTTATTATGAAGTATACAAAAAATAGCTTAGTTTCATATAATATTTAATAGCCGAATCAAGTAATTGTACATTAAAACTTCGCAGTATTTTTTTCGCAAAGAAGAAAAAACTTTTTACAAACGTTTGAAATCAAATATTTAATATTATTTTTATAACAACACAGCATTGTGTTAATCCTAAATAATTCTATTTAACTACACGATAGAGTAAAGATGCAATCGTACAGGACAAATTAGTAGATGTATAATCAAATTTTCTATCTTCATTATTATGAATATTAATTTACACATTATTCTGATGTACAATTAATCGTCATTCAAATAGTATAAAAAAATTGTCATTATTATGAGCAACTTCTATTATAACCAAATCTTGATTGATTTGATTGATCAATTCATCATTTTATTATTTAGTGAGTTTAGATAGATGCTGTTGTATAAACTTTTAACACAGGATCTGTCAAACGTTAACTTTGTTTCATTTGTTATTTTTCTGTATGTATATATTCTTTGTTAACTATTATGAACTCCTATTTTTACAATATTTGCCCCGTAAATATGTTGTAAATTAACTTAAACTTTTTTCTATTATTACATGTCATGTTGTGAATGATTTAAACCAACAGTAATATTTTAAAATATTACTGAAAAATCAATAAATATGTAGAAGAATCGAAAACTGCTTAATAAAAATTATAACCCAAAATCTACTGACGATGTCTACAAAAATGAATTCTTCATTTTCATCAATGAATTTTTTTTCGACAGATTATTTTTACAAGCATTGTTTGTCAGATAATTGTTCAATTCAATGGGAATACTGTTCTGCATTTTAGAATCTTTCTTAAATCTGACAGATGTTGGAATTGAGCCCGCATTCCTCGGTTTGCTAGGCACGCACGCTAAACTCTACGCTACTGGGAAATTTTTCGTACGTATAATGAATACATATTTGAATTAATATTTAAGTAAAAAAAATGATCACGTAAATACAGATTAACAAACTACTTGGGAGTATTTTAAATACAGTGTATTAATTAAAAAACGCTTGTATTTCTTACTCAATACCACGGCCAAATTAAAAAGCAATAATATCTTTATGTATAAGATTATAAAAACAGGTGCATAAATAGTTACTAGACTATACAAATCAACCAGAGAACTGCTTCAAAAGTTCCGGATAATAGAATACATAGACATATTTTCGCATGTGGCTTTCATAGACTATAAATCAAATAAAGTTTCTCTATGAAAATAATATTTGAATATCTGATTTGTGGCAGCATCAGCGATACTCAAAACATCGATGTTTTACAGGCTATTTGTTTCCATACGACATTTTTATGTACACGTTAATATTGTTCTGAGCTGTACGTAGTTTATTCTTATTTATGTGCGTAAGAAAGTGTCAAAGTAAGTAAATTTAGGAATAAATAATATATTTTTTGTATGCTCTAAAAATATTTTTTACTGTACTATATTACGTAGTATCATCACCTCTATGTATGTATATAATATATACAAAAAAATATTCTGCCCCTGTCATTGAAAACAAAGCATTTAAATCAAATTCAGCTTCCACAATTGTTTTACTCAACTCCAAACTGATCCTGTTTGAGACGAAGATTAACGATCAATTTTAGTCGAATATAATATATCAAATATAATGTATATATATCATTGACAAGTCTTCATGAAAACATTAAAAAAGTGTTTTTTCCGCCACTTCTGTTTTTAGATACTGAAATAAAGCTGTCAGTATTTATCGTCTCTATAGATATTTATTTTATTGCGAATTAAACAGTTTAAATAATGAAAAAACGGAAGTTTTTAATGATTATATATGTAAAAATTTTCTTATCAACAGTGTAACTCAAATTAATAATTTTAAAATGTATAAAAATATGAAGAAATTTCGTGATGAACCAGCATCTCCAACGCGTTATCAAATTTAGTGATTTCTCCTATTTACAATAAAGTAAAATGAATATTTGTGGTGACACTCGTGGATAACGGTTTTCTATTTTCTTTGACCTATTTTGTATCTTAAATAGAAAATAATGGATACCACCACGCTATGTTTTAGCGCGAATTCTTAGAGTTGTCCAATTTTTTATTACAGTACAGTAGCATTATTCTAAATGACCAGCATAATCCAGCTGGTAAACTTATTATATACAGGTTAATTATTCTTTTTAATGAAGGTCAGTACGTCTTGCAAACAGAGAAAATTATTTTACATATTTCTTATCCATTATAAAAATTATATTAAATGCAATAATTTGTAATTTCTTGTGTCTTTTTAACATCTTAAACTAAGTTTGTGAACACATATGACAATACTACTAGATACTCGTATATAAAGAATGCATAAAAATCAAAAATAAAAAATGATTTTAAGAAATAATCAGTTTTAGGTAGGAAATAGACAGAATATTCGCGCCTCTGCGCAAAGTGATCTTGACAGCACTTGCTCATCAATTCGATCACTTGATTGGCTAAATTGATATTTTTATCATGGTAATAAACCATAAATTACTTAATGAAGCTATTTTTACGATAATTAAAAGAGAACTAGTTCGATCGATGTCGCAGTATAATATATAGTGTAGTAATAGTGCAATAATATAATGTTCACTCTTTTTCACTAAGTAATTTTTTAGCAAATTTAATTCATTATAAAAAAATGATATTGCGGTTCAGATGCATAAATCAACGTCACATTATATAAGTAAATTTGTAAGTATTTATATTTTTTAATAAATATTTTATATTATTATGCGATTAAATTTATAATCGATATTTATTTCATAGAAAAGATTATGATTTTAGTAAGCTGATTAAATTCACAATCAATAAATTATAAAAGTGAGTGAAATAATGGCTAATTAGTAACAATTGTGTTAAATGTTTTGGATATATTTTTTTCTTTTATGATTTAATAAAAATGATTAACAAATTATCTATATTTTTTTTAATAAAAAAATCTGAAATATTGTCTTCAATTAGTGGGTGTGTCTTATATTTGATATTTACTGTGTACTTATAATGTAATAAGACGAGTCTTGATAGATTATTTCTCACGAGAATTTTCAGGCAACTTCTTAGCCCAATGAGTATTTAGTCTTATAATTTTAAAAATTAAAGCAGCATTCCCTGGGTGCAAGATGCAAACGCTAACCTATCAGATACCGGGTTTGATAATTTATTGTTATATATAAGAATATGACACAGCCATAATAAGAATAGGTTAAAATATATTGACAATGAGTAATCTTCTATATAATTTTAGTCTTTTAATTAAGTTCTTCACTTCTTTTTTAATAAAGAATTTAAGCCCTTAAGAAAACGATTCTGGCATTTTATTTTACATTCTTATTAAAATTTCAACTACTGTACTTTAAAATAGCGTTGTAAATCAATTTTTTATTTTAATTATATACTTTAAAAACCTGCTATTTGACTACATTTTATAGTCAGCTTAGAAATATTGACATCTGGTGCTGGTTCATTCTTTGTATTTACACATTGTATTTAAACACGGTAGAATAAGAGATTTCACACTATAATGAACGTAGTTATTATATTATTATACAGTTTATTAATTATTTTTTCAAACGGGAATATCAAGAAAAAATAAAAATTATAATTTTTCAATTCTGACTATATTTGATTAATGACGAGTAACATTTTTACCAGCGATTTCGAACAAAGTTTACATATTTATTTTTTAAAATTTCAAGAAAAAATCTTATAGAAACGTAAATATAAACAAAACAGCCGTCATAACAATAATACATATAACGAACAATGTCATAAATGACACTATACATTGTACATTGCTTTTTTAATAGACATAAATGACGGCTCCATTTGTCACAGGATTTTTCAATTGTTTTTTATGTTTTCGATTCTTTACCAATTTGCATCCTTGAGTTATACAGCTATTTATTTATACTATGTCAATGCATTGTCAATATTTACAAAACATAAATACATTATTATTGAAAACGTTTATTGACAATTGTTAATAATTGAGACTAGCTGTTCAAATTCTATTGATAGACAGCTGTATTGTAACAATTCGTTTCCAGCTCGAAGCTAAATGCAATAATTTCGCGGAATACATTTGTATCGGTCAGCGGTTAGTGAAACTCAGCGACATGGAAGTATTGAACATTGAAAGGGTAGAAATAATAGCATTCCATTTATATTAATTTGTTGAATGTGATATACAATGTTATTTAAGAGTAAATACTGCTGAGTTATTTATTTTGGCTACAGCCCATCAATGACAATGGACACTTTTGCTGTCTTTTTAATAGAGAGATTTGTTTATTTTATTAAATTGTCTTTTGCGAATTCACGACCGCTTATTCAACAGAGCTTTCAAATAATAACTTAAACTATACCTACATACTTACTACTCAGTTATTTGTACTTTTCAAATCGTGTTATAATTGCTAACGTCTTAAGTCACCCAAGTAATTATTTTATAATCGGAATATAACCTTAATTATTAAATAATCGAGTACGTAATGTTGGGATCAAATATAAGTTTGGAACCTGCTAAAGTATTGTTTAGTTTATGGGTTTTAGTTTTGTAATTAATTAATGAAAACGTAACCGTGGAACCTAATAATTATGGTATCAAATATTTTAAAGTTCCTTTTGAGTTCATTAACGTCAATTTGTGATACGTATATAAGACGACAGTAAGAATAATCGGTATATGCTTAAGTTCACCCCAATGCGTCAAATATGTTTACAACATATGCAAACTCCAGATAATTCTTGGAATCTTATAGGGTTTGAATAAAACTACGCCGAATTTTTGTTTTTCTAATATATATATCATTGATTTGAACTTTATCCATTTTACAAAGTCTTCATCAGATATCAGCTATAATATATTTGATGGGCAAACTTATGAGTATAAGTTAAAAACTATATTTTTTTAGGAAAGTAAAGACAAAGTTAAAGAGTTAAATTCTGAAGTCATTTTTTTCAGCAATAACTATCATCATACACTTAAAGTAAATTTTTATTAAAAATCTGCGACGTCTACTGTTAGTCCCGCCAAAACTTTAATATATTTGGAATGTTTTTGCATACTTTTAATGTTTTCATTTCATATTTTTTATAATAAAATACTACAATTATTATGAAAAAATATACTCACAAGTCTACCCATCATAGATCTATCCTCAATGTTGATAAAATGACATTATTTGAGGGTATAAAAATGTCACATTATGCCATATCCGTCAATTTCGGAGACTACGGCATCGTATAGTTTTTGGTTGACAGTAAAGTGTAAGCAGGTGCGTTATTGTGATGTAATTACCGTGAGTATTTTTGTTCAAATTACTTCATGTAAATGATAGACGGTGAACATTAAAATATTAAATAGTTTGGGTATTGCAATAGAAATGTACTGAAAAGAGTTTTGGTTTGTACCTTCATATTCAATCTCATAATTTATTTATTTTATTATTAATTTTATACTATATATATGTAACAACAGAATTGACAAACAAGCACTTTATTTTAAATTTCATATATTATGGCGTTAAGTTTATTCGCAAATGTTTCACTCGAGCGCATTTTGTAAAGTTCATTGCGCGCAGCGTCAACAAATTTCATTCTAAAAGCTCGTTGCGTATCAAAGAAAACTTTCCAAAATACGACGAAGACTACCGACTTTCAGAAATAAAAGTTTGCGGTGTCAGGCGACAGTCAAAATTTATTACTTAAAAAATGTTATGTATCTTGCTTCCAGATTGTTATATATTACTAATCGGTTAAGATTATTTTTGTTTAAAATAATCTCCTTTTTACATATACCGTCTTTTATATTGTGCATAAATATATATACAAATAAATGTAATTTTACAAAGATGATAATAATCAAATACTAATAATTGTATATATATAAATATAATAGTTGCCGAGATAATTTGTCAGGAAAATGGATCGACCAGCCCTCAAAAGTCATGTGATAGCTTTGAAACTGGCTCAAGATGTACTGCGGATAGTTTTAAGGATCTTGAATTCTGCTTGCTTCTTTTTCCGATGTACACAATATTGATATCCTAGAATATTACCAAAATTCATCCATAAGACTTATTCAGCGGTGTTATGGGAAGTTAGTTTGACCAAGAAAGAGTAAGTATTAAGTTGCAGAGAATCTTAGTCACCACAAATTTACACAAGGGATGGATATGAAGAAAAAATATAAAATATACCTTTAAAACAATCTTTCATTATTTAATGTAAATGATTGTATGACTAAATAAAGTAGCAGTTAAGTCGTATTAGCTATCAATATGTTATTTTGATACATATTTTTCGACTTAAACAATATGTTTCAATGTCAAGACATGATAGAAGATCTAATAAATAAAGGGAATTTGTTTCAAAGAAAAAGAATAAATGGAAGGAAGCCGCAGAAACGAAATAATGGAGCCATTAATCCTGAAAAGCCAATAATCTTGATAACCGTGAAATATTATGGACAATGCGTCTGGGGAAAACGAGACTTTTATAAAGCTACCAATCTAAACTTAAGTATGGCCAGAGACGACTAAGCATTTCGTTTTACATAGTGATAAATACAAATATAATTAATATCATAATAGTTTTCGATAATTATAATATATATTAACTTAATACGCGTTATATCTAACAGATGTAAGCTTTAAATGCCGGAATAGTACTTAAATTTAGCTTTTAAGTTGAAGAAAAGAAAACCTGTGAAATTGGCAATTAAGAAAAAGAGCTTCCGACACATAAATTTTGTTGGTTTTTATTTAATAACTTATTAAACTACTATCAGACTTGCTAAATAAAATATTAGTTTCAGTCTTCGTGAACTTTAAGGCTTTGTAATATATTTAATAGTTTGTCCATTTAAATTATTTATTATACTTTTTTTCGTGTTTTCTTTAAAAAAAATCTATGTGTGTTACGCCCTTTTCTCTTTTTATAGTCGAAGTTTAACTGTGCTTAGTAATTAAAAAAATATTCTCTTTGTTTTATTGATATAATTATGATACATCTGATTTATTTATTTAAAATTATTAAACAATACAATGTCGGATTTAAATTCACTCTCACTCAAATGAAAGATATCAATACTCGAGATAATTTTCTTATTAACAGTTAATAGATTCCATACTAGAATTCCTACTGGTAGATAATTTTTATAAATTTAATTAACACCTATTTATTTCCAAGTGTTTATTTCTTATCGATACAATATTAAGTATTAGAATGACTCAATTATGCCAAGTGTAAGTCCAAAAATTAATGCCTATTAATATTATACACATTATATTTAAATCTGTAGATACGGTAAGTAAAGCTTTAAAAATCGGTTGAAAAAGGCTGTACTAATTAATATTGATACACTCGAAAATATAAAAGTTTTGAAAATTTTGTTCTTAACTCTTCCCAATAAAAAGTAACATCTCAGATGTATAAGACGGGACCAACTAAGGTAGTTATTAAAGATGTACAGAAAAAAACACTTGATTTCTTATCTAGACTACGCGTATATCGGTGAAAATAAATACAAATTATGAAAAAGATAACAAGTAAAGTTATGAGTATATTTTTTTTGTTTACAACACAAATATAAGTATTATTGTGAGAGTGATAAATGATAATCTGTATGATTACGCTACCTCCAGCCCATTTATCTTTTCGATTCCACACGCAATTGCTAAAATAAAACACATTTCCGTGAAAATCGTTCCTATTTCTTTTCCGTGAGATTTTCTTTAAAAGTATTCCGATAGACGTTTTTATTATTTTCCAATAAAGAGTTGAACGGATTCCAAACAATGTACCAAATAACCGTCGACAAAGTGATCAAAATTTGGTCGAGCAAGCGAAATGTGATGAAACAGTCTTTGAGTATAACGCAATCAGAAAGAGGTCGACTGTGTCTAGTCATTTACACCAATTAAAGTATCAGGCGGAAAAAATGAAATAGAAGTATTATATATGGATTTCTCCATATCTAGTTTTTATTTCGAGAGCTTTTTTTCAAAATATTAGCTGTCATATCAAAGGTTTAAACGTGTTATTTTTTATACCATGTTCGCTCCCAAAGCAGAGCATATGGACATACACAGTGTGAAGATATCCACTCTTAGTGGAGTATATAAATCTCCGTAATGAGAAAACGTCTTGATAGATTATTTTCACGAGAATAGTTTGTCAGACAATTGCTCAACCCAATGGGCATCCAGACCTGCATTTTTGAGATCTTTTAAAATCTGACAGATGGGAATCGAGCTCGCATTTCCTGGATTGCTAAGCGTGGACGCTACCGACTATTATAACTTGGCAAATAATTCAAGTATTAGTTAAAATATAATTTTGGTTTTCAGGTTTGTTATGCAATATTTACTTATAAATTATTATAAATGTTTATATACCATGTGCAATATGAAGATTAATATATTTTTAAGAAGTTTACTTATTTTAATTTATAATTAATGGGCATAAGCTCGGCTCTTTAGGAAAGTGTCTTATTAGAATATGCAATGGGGACAAATATTTCAAGATATTTTTCAAGGTATTTATAGTTATTTAGTGGATTTGTATGGCAAATTATTTTTTTTTACCAATTTTTAAACTTTCAATTTTTGCTCAAAATTTTTATAGTTACTTACTGTACGTACTGTTTTAAAAATAATAAATGTTACCGGCAGCAAATACGTAAATTAATAGTTGAATAGAATATTAATGTACACATACTAATATATAAAATTAATACTTTAAGAAAATTGTCAAAAAGTGTGTGTATGCACGAAATGTATTGATATCGATATTTCAGATTAAGAGTCTGTATATTTCAGCATATTTTGATTTCTGTAGAGATAGATATTACTGCTCATTTTTATATGACCTTGTCATAAATAGATACTGTTAACATATTTATGGTCTAGCGTACAAACGTGCTAAGTGCGATTTAAAGTATTTTTGCGTTCTTTTTCTATGTTTCAATCCCATAAATCTGTTATACTAAAGGTTATAAATAACGAACGTTGTTGTTCTTATATTATACTTTAAAGTAAGCTTTAAAGTTGCATTTTTATACCAAGCTATTTTTTTTAACAAACAAACCTGCACTTTCAGATTGAATAAATATAATAAGTTGACTTTTAGCTGAAAATCACTTTGTAATATCATTTTTTTGCACGGTATATGCATGTCCCGTATTGTTTTGACAATTTAAAGTTGTTTTATTATAGCGAAAAAACGTTCCAAGAGAATTTCACAGCTTCATTCTGATCTGACACCTACACTGCAAAATTGCTATAATATATTTAGATCTATAAAAAGTATTTCGTTTGTAAACAACCATACAAATAAATCGTTAAAAATATCTTTTTTTGCATCAAAAGAATTGTAACAACAAATGGGGAAGTTTTTTCACATAATTTTCAAAAATGGACTTTAAGCCATCGGCATACATTATGCAACTTAGAAAAAATGGGAAAAACAATTCTCGATCAAATGCCGGTAACGAGGAAGGCCCAGAATTTTATTAACTCAAAAAGGAGTCACGACCCCGAAAAGGATGAAAAACCTTGCATTACACCATCGATAAAAAGTATTGACTAGTATATTAAACATATGAATCTTAACATTATTATTAACAATGAAAAATGGTTTTCATTTCAGTCTTGTTTAATTCTTTGGGTATTATGGCATTTTTTAAATTTATTTTATAAACATGCTTCTATTACAATAAATTTCTATGGAAACAAAATTGTATTATTTTAAAATCATTCATACGGTCATAAATTTCCTATTTACTGTGGTTGAAATTATGTATAAAAAGGACGTATGAGTGTAAAATGATTGAGTCTTATTATTATCGCAAACAATTTTTAATAGTGTTTCGCTTTTAAAGGGTATCGGTTAAAAAACATCGATATTTTTTTTATGTCCCTCGTAGTGGAAAAAAACCTTGAGGATGTTAAGTTTACGCTTCGTGCTGTCTGTACCACACGGTGGAAGGCACTAGCATATGAAATCACAGTATCAAAAAACAAATTTATTTAACAAATGGCTAAATAAATAATGCCTGCTATGATTTGTGTGAAAACGAGTGATTCAATAACGTAAATAATCGTTTTATTTGCTTGTGAAATGTATTTTCAATCCTATAGTGGAAGTATTCGTAAATGCATTACTGTAATCGCTCATGACATGTGTATGAATATACCACACATATAAATTCCGCTGGTTGAATTTCTTCAATCAGTAGAATATAGTGACAAAAGGTGTGATTAAAAAATATACATTTTTTATAATATAACAATACTCCCCAGACCTAAGTATACTTAGTGCTCAAAATAATGATCACACATGTTTGTTTATAATGAATATCAAAGTTACGAAATTTAAAAAAAATACAAAATAGTTTACTTTAAAAATTCTCTCTTTAGATTTTTTTTAATAATTATATTAATTTTATTTCTAATGAGTTTTTTGCACTGTAAATGTTAACTGTCTTGTCATTTATTATATGGTGCAAATGCCTGTAACTTGTAATATCCACAACATGTAGAATAATAAAATAAATAAATAAATGAAACAAATTAAGCAGAAATTCTTTGTCACAATGTTCAAAATTGAACCGCATTAAAATATATGCATAACCTTGAGATCGTAAGCTTTATACCAACTCAAGGTTAGTTTACATGAAAATAATTTTTGTATTCTATTTGTATACGTTATTGTGAAGTAAATTAAACTTCATAATTATGTGCTATTTTTCAAAATATTATTTGTGTATTAGAGCCAGAAAATATTAAAAGAGAAAAACCAGGATGTGAAAAAAGATCTATATGAATGTTTAAATAAATACAATATTTGCTCAAAAAACAAAGCATATGAAGCTTTACAGAATATTTCTATTGAACGATTTTTACGCAAGGATTGTTCAGTTTTAAGCTCACAACTTAAACTTATGAAGGACTCGTTATCTGCTTCTTCTTCTTTCATATCTGCTTCCTAAGTCCCTGTCGCTCTCCAGTATTATTGCGTCCTCTATGTATGGCGTATGCGGCCAAGCCAAGTCCAGCATCGCAGTTTCACTATGTCAATGACAATGGCTGCATGGTCAGTCTTCTTATCTTCTCGTTTCGAACGAAGTCATGCCACCGTATCCCCAGAACCCAGCACAGGCACCTGTTCTTAAAGTTTAGAATATGGTTTGTTGGGTGCTACGTTTCAATTATTGGCTGCCACAGAGAATCGAACCTTATATAATGGAAGATTATACATTTTTAATTAAAATTATAAATAAGGATAATGACTCGATGGTATTAAGAATTTTTTTGATAACGAAAAAAAGTGTTTAGTCACTGAATTGTTAGTGATTAATTTAAATGAAGAAAAAAACTTCATTCAAAATGTTTTGTAGAAAAATATTTTTTTTCTAGATTCATCAATAAAATTACTTGAAGTAATTAATCATCATCAATTTAAAGCGCCTGAGATTAAGCAAAATGCTTTTGTTAAGTTTTTTTGTTGGAAACTGTCTTGTATTTGACATGTTATACAATATCGTCGCGTCTTTCCTACAAACTAATCTAAAAAAATACAAATTTCAGCAGAGACAAAAATAAGCTTTATTCTTTCAGTGTTAACTATGATAATATGCGGCTTTTGTAATTAAATATAATGGGCAATATTTCATGATATTATTATTGAAAAGTATTTATAAAAAATATACATATTTTGACCAAATGCTTGTATTTGAAAATTGTCAAAAATTAATCGTCCCGACACGTTGCCTGTATGGAGAGCAATAGTGATCTATGAAGAGACTGCCTCGGACATTAATATCTTTCACCTGTGCGAGATTGACTTTAGATGGATGCTATTGTAAATATTTTTAGAATAAGATGTATCTAACATACTTGGTACACTCTCATTCTTTCCTTTGTTATTTTTATAAAATTCTCTTACAACTCTTTCTTTTATTTAATGTTATTTTTGCAACACTGTTTCAGATTTTTATGTTTTAAAATACTTTTATACACATTTTTGTTAATATCATATTTATGTTGTGTTATTTATTTTATGCATGTTGTAATATTACAAATTATAAGTTTAATAAATTAACAACACGAGATACATATACTTATAACAAAAATATTAAAGACATATTAGAATGTAAAAAAAAGAATAAAGAAAGAATCAAAAAAATATGTATATCCTGAAGGGGAATAAGAAAGTGTCTACCAAATAAGTTAGACAGACCCTATTCTGATAATGTATATATTAATAGCATCCATCTATTCTCGCTCTCACCCAGATGGAAGATATCAATATCCGAAGCAAACTCGTTAAACATAATTATTGCTATCAGTATTGGCATGACAACTGGCAAGGGAGTCCTGCATTTAGGAATGAAAAACAGCTGATGTTCCCGATTTCTTAGGTAGT
>JAGVSQ010001183.1:0-30954 GCA_022683975.1 Rhyacophila evoluta | reverse complement strand
GCTAGCTTCAGACATATTTCCGAAGTCGCGGACGTTTTCCTTCACTTTTACCCCTCATTTTTTATAATCAAAAGCAATGTAAGGTTTCGAAAAACTTAAGACTCCAAATTAAGGGATTCAAAGTGTCGTGTGATGTATATACAAGCATGATAATAATTGTAGAATGTGTAAGACTGGCATTTACTCAAATAGGTTATGAATGATTTATGATATTTTTGAAATATACTGACCTTTACACATTGCTGATATATTCGAAATATTCCTGAACACACCGCGTCGTCTGTGCTGCCTTTTAAGAATTTGTCCGAAAACCAACTATTGAAGCAGTCATCATATTGCTTTTTCAAATCGGTACAATGATCACCTATACTGTTCATGGTGACCTTTCGGAATGTCAACAATATGAGGCGAGATTAATTTTAACTTGTTTGAGTCTTGATGACAATTAATTTTATCAATTCAATTGAAGGTTTCACAAAGAATTTCAATGAACTTACGTCAGATTCTGTTTGACGTTTAGCCCAAGCATGTTTTATTGATTGGTATGGTCATACGAAAAATACTTAATATCCATAGACTAAGATTAACTATTAAGATTACATAATTATTTTAATCTAATGAAAGTAGTGAGGTATTTTAGTTAAGTGGAGTATGGTGAACAATAATTGTTTTATAAAATTATAAGAAATGAAATTGGTGATGTATATGTCATCAAAAATAAAAAATACAAAAAGCTATAAAGAAATATATTTTAAAGAATCCATCATCAAAGAAAACATGATTAACTAAAATTTTTCACTACAACGCAATAAATTTTACACTTTTACCAACCCAAGTGGCAGATTATAAATCCAATTTATAAACTGAACACTGTGTATATAAATAACAGGAGTGTTGAATTTCTAAAAAAATGTCTGATGAGTTTTATTTCTAGTATTATTGACATTTTGGTTACTACTATTAATATTAGAATACTGTGATAAATTGTCACATTCGTTATCACTTTGGTGACTATATAAGCAGCATGTGTATTTTGATGATGGAGTGTGTGAGCTCAAATTCCACAATTAAAAATTAAAACTACGGGATTGGATGTATTAAAAAATTGGTTTTGGTTGATTAAAAATTCTGCCCAGATAGTAAATACTTGACATTGTAAAAATCCATAAGCTCTAGTTTCAGATAACCACAACAAACAAAATAAAAATATATTGTACAATATTCTTTTTTTATTTAAATAAAATGATTGCTTAATTTAATAATTTTAGATGTGTCAGTACTGAAATTTATTTATATAAATTTCACATTTATAGACATTAGGCTTAATATTGTATTATATTATTTGATTAAAGTACAAAGTACAATCACATTGAATGATGTAAATCATAACGATATAATCATTCTTTTACAGGCTACTTCTACTAATGGTGGTTAAGATTTGAAATTCTATATAAAACACCTATGCACTATGCAGACATGTAATATTTAAAGATAACCACTGGACATTGATTACTGCCTCCTGATATGCAGAAAGATACATACATTTAATTGAAGTATGTTTATATTATAATACACATAATATTTAATGATGTAAGACAAATCACAACTGAATGTTTTATTGTAATTGTTAACATCATACTATGATTGTGACAACGATATCTTTTAAAAACTCTTATTAGCACATTTTATCAAAGTAATATTTATCAACAGTTGAACTTTGTATTTATTATGTGACACACACATTTTGATGGACAAAATAATCTTTTGTAAACATTATTCAAATTTAAATTTGGTAATATTGGATTGCAAAAATACAAGACAAAAATTTTATGTCACACATAGTACAGTCACATGCAGGGCTGACACGATTTAAACAAAAACAAATTTGCAAATATCTGAGTATTAGTTACTGGATGAATTTATCACAAATTTCTCTGTGTTATGTGCAAATACGAACCTAAAATATATTTTGTGGATTTATTGCCCCCTTAATTTATTTTTCAGCTTCACTGCAATATAACTGTATAATTTTATTTGTGCAAAGTTAGAGTGACTCCTCTTACTCTTGTCATTTAAGTTTCTTGACTACAATCTAGTTTCCAATTTATCCTTTTTCAAATATATTATCAAATGTATTTGAACCGGCTCATAATTGAAGGATTTTGCTTAACATACAACACTAAGGAATAAAATAATTTGTTCACATTCTATTGTAATATAAAGTTTGGGTTGATAGAAAAATTTAAATAAACAGAATAAAACATGAAGTTTTCAGCCCTGCTACAAATGGTTGCATAACATTCTTAAATATTTTTTTCTTGTGAATTACAATAAATCAATGAACCTTTGGCCTATGCAAATGTATTTTTAAATTATTATAATTTGACAGTGTAAGTCTAGAGGTTCTGAACAAGAATACCTATTTTCTCTATAGCTAACACAAAGCTTAATAAAAGACATATAGATAACTTAAAAAAAGAATTTCAGTGGTTACAAATATTCAAAAATGTTAAAAGTGATTCAAATACAGAAAAAATCATTGTAATACAAATTTAATGGCCTATAACTGGTTTTACTGAAATTAATTATTCTGATGATAAAGATCTCTATGTGATAAAGTTATATTATATTTTTACAGAATTTGATTGAAGTGGACATTTTTATACAAAAATGAAGCAAATCATTCTTATTGTTTTATTAACATTCTTTAACTTAATTTTCTGTGAAAATACAATAGTTACAACACCTGTTGGAAAAATACAGGGAAATTTGATGGTTTCTCTTTTGGGGAAAACGTTTCATGCTTTCAGAGGAATTCCTTATGCTGAAGCTCCAATTGGTGAATTAAGATACAAAGTGAGTCTACCTTGTCTATTATATTAACAATTAGTACTTGGTGGCTTAAATTTTTTGATTTTACCAAAACAGTTTGCATTAATGGAAGATAAATTATATTTTATGGAATGTTTTAGATGAAGAATTTTTACTTGTTATATTCTGAAGTTATATTCAATTTATTTGTTAGGAAATGTAAAGAAAATTTTAAAGACAAAATACATAAAAAAAAAAGCTATCATTAATTCAGAATTTTAGTGAATAATAATTTGAGTAATAAGTAATTGTCTATTTCTGCATGAATATAAAAAAAATTTTAGATCATTTGGTCAAACTTTTTTTTAGTTAATGGGCTGCATTCAAATGAAGCTGATAAATAATATTTGAACATTTGTAGAGTTATAAGGGTTAAACATTTAACTGAGAAAAAAAGAAATGAAGTAATGCCAATGTTCTTTGTCAGTTCTTCTTATGTAGTGTTGTCACCTCAAAGTGATTCAGTTCTTAGACATGCACGCTTGTGAATTTGATATGTATAAATATAGTTGGCTTAAATCCTCTTTATCAGGGGTTCTTAAACTTATGTAGTCCGAGGACACCCTCTTAACAACATTTTTTGTGGACCCCACTCCCACATAATCATTTACATCGTTGTTGAGATATAATCACTGGATCAATAATTACGTAGGCACTATGTTTTAATAAATGTTGGTAAAAATATAACGCTGGTTATGTAAATATTTGGTATTTGGTACAGTTATTTGTCAAAATAGTTAATATTATCATATGTTTTTCTTAAATAATTTTTACTTAATGAGATGGGTGCATTGAGTGAGTGCTTGAAACCAAAACTGTAATGTTTTGCTCGATGTTGCTAAGTGTTTTTTTTAAACAATTCATTTGTAGAGCCCATTACGAACGGCATACTTTTCATAGATCTGAATACAGAATAGCAGAGTTTAATATTTTGTAGCTTAGGTTTCAGAACCGAAGAAAGTTGTAAATTTTTCTGGGGATGTTTTTTTAGATATATTTAAATAACTTTGAATTGTTAAATTGATATGGAACATGCATATAGAATGGTGAAACAAGATGGTATCATTGGGTAATTTTCAGCTAAAAGTGGGCTTATCAACTTTGCGGCTTAAGCAATCAAAATACAAAAAGTCTTGATTGTATAGGATTTTTATAAAATGAGTCATTTGAATAAAAGCAAAAAGTTGGGGGATGTCAAAATTCATTATCAAAGTGATTTTATTGCAGCCTCCAATACCGGCAAAGAAATTCAATGACACCTTTGATGCTCAAAATGACGGTGTTGCATGTTACCAGCTCGTTACTAGTTTTGAGGGATCAGAAGATTGCCTATTGCTGAATGTGTACACTGGTCAAATTTCAAACGAAAACAATCAACACAAGAAATCTGTTATCGTTTACATTCATCCTGGAGGATTTCACAGCCTAACTGGGCGAAGTGACTTTGCTGGACCGCATTATTTAATGGATCAGGATATCGTACTTGTTACCATAAATTACCGTTTAGGATCTTTTGGTAAATATTGTGAATAAATTTAAAGGATGCTTCAAACCTCACTACCAATGACATTCATCTTTCAAAATACCTACTCATCTATTATGATTAATTAACTAATTTTTGGTTTTGTGATTAAACTAATTATGACTATAATATTTATTATTTTATAATAGATAATTAGTGATATTTATGTCACCAAATATATGACGATTTATTGATTCAGTATATAAAAAAGGAAATGTACCATAGTGTTATTTATGCATTTCCATAACTTTGAGCCAGTTAGACTAGTTCTTTTTTCCCTTTTCAAACATGCTTTTTGTTAAATTATTACACCAGGTGAATAATTTCAAGTATTCAAGTGATAAGTAATTTCAAAGCACAATGTTGAAAATATAATTAGTTGAATAATTTACTAGATATAATAACTGCCAAAGAATGGTTCACTTGTACACAAGTATTAATTGAATTGCAGAAGTGCACTTATCTGATATACTATATTAGTAATGATTATTAGCACTGAAACAGTGAACTAAAATGTTTATTACATTGGCTATAAAATTAAATTACTGAGAAAACTCCAGAGCTCATTATATATAACTAAATGAAATTCATTAACAAAGAGAGGAACATTATTATTTAATCACTGTGAGTTGGCGAGTTATACCTAATAAATATTAATCAGATTAATGATGCTATAATTATTTTTTTAGGTTTTCTTACAACCGGTGATAAAGAAGCACCAGGCAATAATGGAATGAAGGATCAGGTATTAGCCCTGAAATGGATAAAAGAAAATATTGCATCGTTTGGTGGTGACCCTGATAATGTTACCATCCTTGGATATAGCGCTGGTTCAATAAGTGTGCTTTTCCATCTCGTTTCACCAATGTCTAAAGGTATGCGGTTAGAAAACTAAAGATATTTAAAAAACTTCAACCAATAAACTAAATAATAATTAATATTTGTTATTATTAATACTATTATATGATGGAATCAGAGTCCATATAAGCAAACAATGTGAAAACATGCATGGAAAAAAAGTTGTCCTCTCATTTTGATAACTAATATGATTGATGGGGTAAGCAACCATGATCATTTATAACTTGAAATTGGAGATCATATTCATATCCTTCTAGATGCATAATTTTATCGGCTGCTTAAAATCTGGACATGTACATCTAATGTGTTATACGATAGGTTCATAAACAGTCCTGATAAATATTCTCTTTATAACATATCTATTTCTATGTCAGTCCATATGATCCACTATGACATTAAAAGGTAAATCACTATTCAACTATTTTATTTATACCATGTTCGCTCCGAAAATGGAGTATATGGATCTCCGCAATATGAAGCCATGGTTTGACAGATCATTTTTCATGAAAATTGTTTGTCAGACAATTGCTCAATTCAATGAATTTTTGTATTTTTTTAAATCCAGCAGATGTAGAAATTGAACCTGCATTCCCCGAATTGCAAGGCCCTCATGCTAACTTTTACGCTATCCTCAACTATCAACCTCTTGTTAAAATATTTTTAATTTCAAACAAAGAAAACAAAAAATGTAATCTATGATATGTTTTTTATTATTATACTCTTCAAAATAAAAGTTCAGTAGGTGTATTTACCTGATTTTTTATAATTCACCTACTTACTACAAGAAATTATTAATTACAAATAAAATTGATCTGCTTATAAAACAAAATTTCAAAATAAAATATTTAAATTTACATGAAAGACATTCATTAAATCATTCAACAAAGTAAAAAAAGGATATCATATTAATGCGATTATTAAGTTAAATTGTGTAATAAAATTAAAGTATTATTTTTGAATTTTAAAGGATTGTTTCAAAAAGCAATTGCAATGAGTGGAGTATGGAGTCCATTGAACAACAATTACTCTTATGCTGAAAAACAAGCCATTCGAGCCGAGTGTCCAACATACTCCTCAGAAGTTATGCTTACATGTCTACGACAAATAAATGCCAATGATATAATGGAGCATTTTGAAAACATGTTTGTATGTTGTATATGAAAATGTAGTAGAATATTTTAATAATAGCCCAATATTCATAATTTGCCAACTGTATTGGCCAATCCCCATATACAGTGAGTCAAATTCTATTAGTTAGGTTTTAGAGATACACATATTGGTTTTTGAATCTGTGAATGAAATGAGTGCATAATGTTTGGATATCTGCAGGATTTTCTATTTGCTTCTCCTTGAAACCACTGCATAAATATCCAATCTAGCATTGTATGAAACACTTTGAGTTTTTTAAAATTAAAGTATCGATAAAAAAAATTGAAATCCTATATATTAGTTTACTATTTAGCTTTTGAATGCCTTATAACATTTTATTTTAATTAATGTCAAATGCTGACACTATCGCTACACTTAAAAATAGTAAGAATAATATAAACATATTTACATATTTTTAATATTATTGTAGTGCAAATTGATATAATATTATTTAGTTTTTACCAATGAGTTTTTGTTTTATATAAAAATTTTAGTTATTCAACTCTTCATTTTTAATTTCAGGAATATCTTGGAGGCTATCCAGCCATAACGTGGGGTCCTGTAATTGAAGAAGACTTTGGACAAGACAGATTTATGATTGATGATCCTGATAAACTTCTGAGGGAGACAGATCTATCAAATATTCCCATTATGATAGGCATGTCGCAACATGAATTTGTTTCTCCCGCTCATGGTACAAAAAAAATAATGTTTATTATTTGAAACTTTTAAAGTATTTATATTACTATAACATGTGATATATTTATCTTTCAGTCATCATGGAACACAATTTATTGATAAAACAAATCAATCATGATTGGGATAAACTGGCACCGATATTATTTAATTATGAAAGAGACACTAATAAATCAAGAATGGCCAGTAAAAAGCTGAAAGAAACATATTTGGATTCCCGTGATTTGAAAAATGATGATGAATCACTACAACGGTTGAGAACATTATGCACGGATGGCTTGATTGGTTTTCCCCTACACCGCTGTGTTGATTTATTAGCAGAAAATGAGAAAAACCATATCTTCTTCTATAGCTTTAGTTATGCAGGAAATTACAGTTTTATTCAGTTGAATAATTTTACAAGACACAATTTTTCAGCAGGTTGATATATGTTTTTTTTATGATTATATTATTTAAAATGAATGTATTCCCCCTATTATTACGACTAATTATTTTTATAAAGACAGTGTAAACTATACTATTGAAAAGCATAATTACAATATAGATTTGTTCCGTTTTCTCAAATATTTTAGACTTCGAGGTGCTTAAAAATTTGCTAATCAGTCATCTGGGCACATTCTGGTTAAAATGTCATGATATATCTCTGCGCGCAGTTTTCTTGCACTTGTTTACCTATGTGAACATTTGTCATTACGCGGTTGTCTTATGCCCAGTTGTGTTAGTTTTAATACATATTGTATGTGTGGTAAAGTTTATTGATCACAAAATGCATTATTTTGTATAAACTATCAATTATCTCCACAATACTTACAAATTTATCAATTCTTCAATATGTTCAATAGAGGAATCTTTATTTATTAGTTCTGAATCATTTTCCATAAATACAATTTGAAGAAGACATTATTGAAGACATATTCAACGCAGTTTTTAATAGGATTATAATATAATCTTTTATAAAAATATTATATAGCATTAATAAAAATTAGTGCAATATGGTGACATCTATCTTATGCCCGGTTGATTATTTAATATGTAAAAGTAATTCAATAAGGTTGGTTGAATGGAACTGCATAAATGTGGGATCACTTGCTGTATATCAATATTTTGAATAGGTTTGTGAAAATGAGAATACATACCAATAATTGGAAATTAAATTTGACAGATAGCACATTAGGCTAAAGTGTGTGCTATATATATTATGACTTATGGATTCCAAGTGTTTCTATGGCGAAAATATATTATCAAATTTTAAACAATTAGACATAAGGAACAAGTTATTTTGGTATTATTAAAATACATTTGATGTTGTTTATTTAGAATGCACTGTCCAAATTATTTAAAATATATTTTCTAGTTCTATTTTATGATTTATCAAATAAAACAATTTATCAAAATTTACTTTGAAATTAGAAGGTTTATGAATTTTGGGTATTGTTTTTCAGCACAGAAGTTTTATTGGTTTGTCATTTATTATAATGTATTTTTTCAGAGTTTACAATTTTCTAAAAATCTTTTTTCAGGCCCCGTTCACAATGATGAGCTACTCTATCTTTTTTCCATTAGCAAATATTTTAAGGATATATTTACTGATAATAGTCATAAAGATTATCCAATGGTACATAAAATGACTAAAATGTGGACAAACTTTGCTAAATTTGGGTAAGTGATAATAGTACTATGTTACTTAAATTGTTATTGTTATAGCACGGTATTTACCGATCTGTAATTATTTATTATTCGTGTTTCAAAGACATCAACTTTAAGGATTTGTATTATTTAAAAAAATGCTTCAGTTGTTGTATGCTTCATATATATTATGCTCTATTTAGAACTTTCAGAATACTGAAGGCATCTTTTTATTATTTAAATTGCAGCTACACTCGTAATGATTATTAAAGATGCTTGCCTTTTGAGCATAGTTTTAGTAAAATATACTTGAATTAAAATCAGCATATATGCAGTATGTATCTACAGCCTGAAAATACTGAGTAATTGTAAAAATGGGATTCCTTATATGGTACCCTTAGCATGATTATGAAAATATATGAATTTTAACTGAATCACCATATTTGGTGAAATAATTATACTAAAATGGTAGCTATAAAACTTTTGTTTGCAAAGTGTATTTTGTATAATATAACCATAATTTTATTTACAGTAATCCAACACCGGAAGATGATGAGAAATTTGATAATGTTATCTGGCCGGAATTTAATAAACATAAAAAGCAGTATGTCGATATTACAGACAAAATGAAAATACAGTATTGTCTCAATTGTGATAGAAATAAGATATGGGATGAAATGTTTCCTATTAAGCCCTTAGAAATGTAGACAATTGATATCTACATGACTGATGTATTAATGATGATAACATGACTGAAAATTTTACTCAGACATAAAATAAATCTTACGAAAAAAATGTTATTTCACTATTAAATTTAATATTTATTATGCTGTCAATTGAGAAGATTAAATATATTTTTTACGTGCAGATTTCGCTATTCATAAATTCGTTCATAAAGGATGCTAGTATGACCTAAGAGGAAACAGTGTAATAGTTGATTATGCCCCACATAAAACTAGAATATGGTATAAAAAGAAGATAGTTTTGATAGTTACTAGGCTTTATAGCTATTCTATGGGTCACAGGTTTGCGTCATGCAATTTTATTTATAAGATAAAATTTCACCAGTTTCACCCATTTGATGCTAATATAATGTTAAATCGGAATTAAGAGTATTTTTTGAAAACATTAATTTTAGGATCAAAGTTATTTTATTGTCGTATTAAATTATCATACAGGTTTTCCTCGACTTACGATGGAGATATGTTCCAACACCTCGGTCGCAAGTCAAATTTCAAGCAAAACTTCAAATTTATATGTATATTTAATTGTCGCCTTAAATGCAATGTAAACTACGTTTAAATCATAGGGTAGGAAAGTTTAAGATGCCTAATGCCAATAAATCATTTTTTTGAAATAGTTTATGTGTTTTCAATTTTTGTTTTCGTCGTAAGTCCAAGAATTGTCGTAAGTCAAATCGTCATAAGTACTATCTGTATATAGTTCTGAATAGGTTGCTTTCTGGTTTTAAAATACAATTGCTCTAATTAATATTATTAATAAATTATATTATTTTCACAACAAAATTGGGTTGAAAGTTTATACACCTAGTACTCAACTTATGTGATTAGTTCTGTGTTACACTTATATGTTTGTTTACATATGACATAGTTTAACTTTCTTTACAAGATTATAATTTCTCTACCTTATTTAGTAAGTTTTTCATGATAATAATATATGATTATTCAGCTACTATTTTAATTTAAGACTCTCTCACACCATCTATTTTTGACTAAATATACCACAGTAGAAATGTTTAACCTAAAAACCGTATTTAGAGGTGTAGTTATCTCATTACAAGTTTATGTAAAGCATTGTTGATACTATCAAATGTGTATCTTTAATGTTTTTTTTACAATTTTCACTACAAAGAATGAAGAGTATGAATATTTAGGATGACATAACATGATTATATGCTAACTTATTATATAATTCTTTCATTAAAACCAGCTGATATTCGATATTGTATGCGTCTCGTGGACTTAAATCAGTGATTTCTGGTTTGAAAGGATTTACATATGCAGGCTACGAGTTCAATATATTCACACTAAAATATGCAAATTTCCATGAAGCATGTATATTTATTCTAAAATATAGAATATATACTTATGAATATATAAAAATCACTGATCCCTGTTCCACTATATTTTCTATGAGATGGACATCAGTGAATTTCATTCAATTTTAAATTAAAATAAACAGTTACATTAATATTTTAATCAACATGATTTTATAAAAATGTCTATGCTGAATTAATTTCATGATACAGTAGAACCTCGATGTTACGAACTGATCCAGGTGAGGCGGTGTCCGTTAAAGCCAAAAGTACATTATGTAAAAATATTATTTTCTGAGTTCGTTTTTTTACTAACATTAAGGAATCCAACACTTGAGCATTTATTTATTAGTTATACTACTAAAGAGGGCTTAATTTATGACAATGATTTTTTGCATTGATATTATGTCATATTATAGTTCACAATAGCACTTGAAATAATATAATTATTACTTCAGAGAGGTTTACATAAGAATGAATTTTGTGTCATTGAGACAATTGGAATTTTTGTTGTAAAGACTATAAGAAATATAAATTTATTAATGTAAAAATAATTTCTGAATCTGAGCAATTTTAAATGTCTAGACAAGCGAGAACTCTCATGCCTTTCCTTTTAGTAATGATCCATAAATATAATGTTATTATTTTCAAATAATCGGTAGTTCTCGAGCATGTTTTTTATTGTTTGCCTACAGCAGTGTATAATATATAATACATGAACACAAACAAAAGTTATCCAGTTTGAGATTTGGTGTTTAATAATTTGTTGATATATGTCCAGTTGCCTTGTTTACGACGTTTGAATTGTGTGTAAAATTCTTTATTCGTTTTAGTTTGTTATACATTAGCATAATGTTTTTGATCATTTTCACATTTGACCAAAAATTTTGTTCTTATATCTGAATTTCATTGTATCGAGCCTTTACTGCACTACTATGCAACGCAGCGGACATGACAGAAAATTTAAAATTGTCTAAAAGAATCTACAACCCATCGTTGATAAGTATGAAACATCTCATAACTGTTTTGCTTACATACTGTATGAACGTTTCCTGAAAAAACTCTGTATATATTATAACGCAAAAAATAAATAATATTTTTCTACTAATAAAATTGAAAAGAATAAATTTATGTAAAATATGTTAAATGTGTTAAAGAAATGTGAATAATTTGATAACAAAAGATATGTATATATATATGAGCTATTTCCTGCTGAATAAAAAAATAAATATATTGTGTAGGTAGAATGGTGGGCAAATAATTTACTCGCGATAATAAAATATCAAGTGGCTGGCTGCTCTTACAGTAAAGTCTTTTTGTTTATTTACAGTATTTGATATTTTACATGCCAATAGAAAATTTCCAAATACTCTGACGCTTTACCCACAAGATGATATTGGAGTAAGGCACATAATGGGCGTTACGAAAATTAAAAGCTTTCTACAGGGTATAAATCTTTAATAAAATATCTTGACCATTCTACACAAATAAAAATATTGTGTTTTTATTTTTATAACAGCTGTGCACAGGTTGAAGTAGTGGCTCTGTAATAATGCTATTCAAAATACTGATGTCCTGTGAAATTATGACAATGCATACTAGATAAGGAACTATACACGGAATGACTTTCAGCATAAATATGCAGTAAACAGTTTATAATGCCGACAAGGTGAGACAGTTTCATGAACATTGCAAGAGTTATTTTTAGTAACGATTATTGTTTTCATTTTAATTATTGTGTAATCAATAATTTTATATAAAAATGTATGGTCATGATTGTTAGTTTTATGACACTCGTGATTTTAGTATTCCTCATTTTTCTTATAAACAAGTATTGTAAGGTTTCTGAAATATAAAGAGATTTATTTTAAAAAATCTATCTTCAAAGAAATCATTACTAAATAAAAGCTCACAGTACAATGCAATTTCTGTAATAAATAATTTTAAAAGTATATCATGATTTAATACCTCATAAAAATTCTACACATTCACCAATACGTTGTGTATAAATATGTGTTAAATTTCTAAAAAAATGTCAAGACTATGATTGATGTGTTTTATTTCTAGTATTATCGATTTCTTGATTACTGCTATTAGTATTAGAATACTATGATATTGTCACATTCATTATGACTCCGGTGGCCAAAAAGGGAGTGTGTTAGATGCTAGAGGTTGTGAAATAGAATCCCACAGTAAAAAAATAAAAGTGCAGGATCTGATGTGCGATGTTTTGAAAAATATTGGTTGTGGTTGATTAAAACTTCTGTTCAGATAATACTTGACATTGTGAAAATCCATATGCCCTACTTTCAGACAGCCACAATAAACAAAATAAAAATACATTGCAATATTCTTTATTCTGTTTCTGTAGCACATCAATTTTATTTAAATGAAATGATTGTTTAATTTAATATTTTTAGATGTGTTATATTATATTACATTATTTAATTACAGTACAAAGTACAATCATATTGCATTATGTAAATCATAACAATATAACCATTTTATTACAGGTTACTTCTACAAATGGTGGTTAAGATTTTAAATTCTCAATTGTACCGACTTACGACATAAGTATATTTTCATTATAATACATATAATATTTAATAATGTATGTTAATTCACAACTGAATGATTTATAGTATTTTATAGGCTGTGGTGTGCTATGAGGCAACGAGGCGGTTATCTGAGATATTAGAAAAACAAATCTTCTCCGGTGGAATTCATTTTTTATGCGTATGATCTTTTGCCGATTACGACTATATCTTTTTAAAATCGTATTAGTATAATTTATCAAAGTATTATTTAACAATACATGAACTTTGTATTTATTAACTACTGAAATGATGTGGCACACACATTTTGATGGACAAAATAAGGTTTTGTCAACATTATTCAAATTTAAATTAGGTATTATTGGATTGCAAAAATACAAAACAAATATTGTATGTTGTACACGGTATTGTCACATGCAGGGCTGACACTATTTAAACAAAAATAAATTTGCAAACAGGCAATGAAGTGTTTTAACGGATATTTTATTTTTATTGTGGTTAGTTGCAGCCATTCTATTTCTGACCAACAACAGAATAAAAATGAATATGTCTGAGACTCAAACTTATCGGATACTAGATGTATTATCCTGCAAATTTCTCTGCGTTTTGTGCAGATACGAACCTGAAATATTTTTTATTTATTTTATGGATTAATCGCTCCCTTAATTGATTTTTCAGTTTTACTGCAATACAAAATTATAATTTGATTTGTCCAATGTTAGAGTAACTCCACTTACTCTTGTCATTTAAGTTTCTTGACTTCTTCAATGTAGTGTCCAATTTATCCTTTCTGTTTTTTTATTTCTTTATGTGAGAAGAATATACAGTTTTACACCACATGGTATATTATCAAATGTATTTGAACCGGCTCATAATTGAAGGATCTTGCTTAACATACAACACTAAGGAATAAAATAATTTGTTCATATTCTTTTGTAATATAATGTTTGGGTTGATAGAAAAATTTAAATAAACAGAATGAAACATGATGTTTTCAGCCCTGCTATAAATGGTTGCATAACATTCTTAAATGTATTTTTGTTGTGAATTACAATAAATCAATGAACCTTTAGCCTATGCAAATGTACTTTCCAATTATTATTGAAGATATCCCTTATACAGAAATTAGTAAAGTATATAAAGATAACTTAAAAAAAGAATTTCAGTGACTACACATATTCAGAATCATTGAAAGTGGCTTTAATTCAAAAAAAAAAACCTCATTGTGATACTTACTCATTGTAATATAAATTGAATGGCCTGTAACTGGTTTTATTGAAATTAATTATTCTGATGATAATGATCTCTATATATTAAATTTATATTATATTTTTACAGAATTTGATTGAAGTGGACGTTTTCATACAAAAATGAAGAAAATCATTCTCATTGTTTTATTAACATTCTTTAACTTAATTTTCTGTGAAAATACAATAGTTATAACACCCGTTGGAAAAATACAGGGAAATATGATGGTTTCTCTTTTGGGGAAGACGTTTCATGCTTTCAGAGGAATCCCGTATGCTGAAGCTCCAATTGGTGAATTACGATACCAAGTGAGTCTCCCTTGTCTATTATGTTCACAATCAGTACAGTCTTAAATTTCTTGAATTTTGATTATACTAAAACAACTTGCCTAAATGAAAGATAAATTATATTTTTAATATATCGCTGGTTATTCAAATAAATGGTATTGCGCATTTAGAGATAGATTAAAAACATACAATTAATAAAAATAGTAGTAGAAAGAATAAAAGTAGTTACAAAGTTACATATAAAAATTCCTTTTTATGTTGAAGCCAAAATTACATTGTATTCTAAAGTTAGCTTCTACATTGACTGTATTTTTATTCTTTGATTTTACATCTGACAATATTTGCAGTTACAATCAGTAAAAAAAGTCTTGATCGTATAGGACGTTTATTAAATGAGTTATTTGAATAAAAGCAAAAAATATCAAAATTAATTAATTAATATTATTGCAGCCTCCAATACCAGCCAAGAAATTTAACGACACCTTTAATGCTCAAAATGAGGGTCTCTCATGTTACCAGCTAGACACTAGTTTTGAGATGTCAGAAGATTGCCTACTGTTGAATGTGTACACTGGTCAAATTCCAAGCGAAAAAAACCAATACAAGAAAGCTGTTATTGTATTCATTCATCCTGGAGGATTTTTCAGCCTTACCGGGCGAAGTGACTTTGCTGGACCACATTATTTAATGGATCAGGATATCGTACTTGTTACCATAAATTACCGTTTGGGATCTTTGGGTAAATATTGTGAATAAATTAATTGGAAGTATCAATCCTCACTACCAACGATATTCATCTTTCAAAGTACCTACTCATCTATTCTGATTAAGTGCATTATTTTAGGTTTTGTAACTAATTATGACACACATATAACAGATAATTAGTGATATATTTCACGAAATTTGATGATGTGTTAATTTAGTAAATAAAAGAAAAAATATGTCATTTTGTAATATGTCCATTTCTTTAACTTTTAGCCAAATAACATAACTGTCAAAGAATGTACAAGTACATAGATATTTAGAGAAAAAATTGTTAAAGGGCACTTATCTGACACATTAGTGAAGATTATTAGCATTAAAATAATGACATAAAACATTTATTTTATTGGATATATTATAAATTACCTAAAAAACTCTGGAGCTCAATATAGATAACAGAATAAATTTCATCCACTTTAACAGAATAACATTATTGTTTAATTCTTATGAAATGGATATTAATTATTTTTTTAGGTTTTCTTTCAACTGGTGATAAAGAGGCACCGGGAAATAATGGGATGAAGGATCAGGTACTAGCCCTGAAATGGATAAAAGAAAATATTGCATCGTTTGGTGGTGACCCCGATAATGTTACCATCCTTGGATATAGCGCTGGTTCAATAAGTGTGATTTTCCATATTATATCACCAATGTCTAAAGGTATGTAGTTAATGGCAATTGGTTATTATTAGGCCTATTTTATTTTTATGCCTTGAAAACATTACGAATTATAAATAGTTCAGATGATTTACAACACGGCATAATAAAATAACGAAAAAATTAAGTATTTTAAAAATGTACACAAAAGTATCCATATAAAGTCACCTCACACAGGTGGAAGATATCAAGAGCCGAGTCAATGTCATTAAACATCACCATTGCTATTCGCATTGGCATGATGACTGGCAGGTAAGTTTTGCATTCAGGAATAAAAAACAGTTGATGTTTTCGAATTCTTAAGTAGTTATCAGGGATGCACAAGCCAATATTTGTATTTGAAGTACCTTACAATAAATGGTAACCATATGATTTTTAAATGAAATACTACTCTCAAATATGATTCCAAGATCCCTGATGATGAATGATGGAATCAGTTGTTCGCAATCTCGATCAACATAATTAGAGTGCACACATACAAACAATGTGTAAATATGTATTAAAGAAAGTCATCTCCTTATTTTGACAACTATTGTGATTGACGGAATAAGCAACCATGTTTTTTAGCACTTGAAATTGGGGATCATAGGTCTGAATCTTGTAGATGCATAAAAATATGCATATTTTATTTATTGGAATATAAAAATAACCCCTTAAATATATTTCATACCATGATATGTCGCTTCATTTGTACACTCCGACATAAAAAGATAAATTACTATTTAACATTAACCTCTTATCAAAATATTGTTTATGTTAAACAGAGAAAGCATTACTATTTTATTAATAAGCTTAATCTATTTTTAATATTACTATACTTTTTAAAAGAAACTTTCAATAAGATTTACAATTTTCATATTTTACCAAAATTTGAAATGTACTATTAAAATTCATGTGAAAACAGTGTACTTTATAAATAAATATATTATATATTTTTTTTGAATAACTAAATTAATTTGTTACAAATTAACTTTATAGGATTATTTCACAAAGCTATTGCAATGAGTGGTGTATGGAATCCATTGACCAACAATTATTATTATGCTGAAAGACAAGCCATTCGAGCTGAATGTCCAACTTATTCCCCAGAACTTATGTTATCATGCCTACGACAAATAAATGCCACTGTTATAATGGAACATTTTGAAAACATGTTTGTAAGTTGTATATGAAAATGCAGTACAATATTTTAATACTAACCCAATATTCGTAATTTGTCGACTGTATTGGCCATTCCTCAAATTCGATGAGTCAAATTCTATTAATTGGGTTTTATAGATACACATGTTGCTTTTTGAATCTAAATGCATGCGTTAAGTTTGGATATCTGTAATGTTTTCAATTTCCTTCTCTTTGTTATCACTGTATGGAGATGGCTTGGTTGATTCTGTATTTTATGAACTATTGATTATATTGAAAAAAATTGAATCCAATTTACTAATTTATTATTAACTCTCAGATGCCTCATCACATTTTTTTGAATTAATATCAAATGCAAACGCTACCGCCACACTTAAAAATAGTAGGAGTGATTACATTTACAAATTATTTATTGTGATATATGATTGTATATTTTATACCAATAAATTATTGCTTTATACAGAAATTGTTATTCAAATTTCATAATTCATTCCAGGAATATCTTGCAGGCTACCCAGCAATAACGTGGAGTCCAGTAGTTGAAGAAGACTTTGGACAAGAAAGATTTATGATTGATGATCCTGAGAAACTTCTGAGGGAGACAGATCTATCAAATATTCCCATTATGATAGGCATGTCGCAACATGAATATGTTTCTCCTGCTCATGGTATAAAAACATATTATGCTTATTGCTTCAAACTTTAACATTATTTATTTGAAGATTGAATTAAGATTATGTTTTGATATTCTGTCAATGACAAATAAATGACAATTCTAATCATTGTTCCATTGCAGATTGTTTTCTACTAGAAACCTATTTTTTTTTTCTTCAATAATCATTCACATAAGTAATTTAACAAAATTCTTTATAAAATACATATTTTTTAAAAATGTATGCGAGTTGAATAATTTGAGCTCATCTTCATAAATTTTTTTAATGTTTTTCATTCATTGATGTTTATAACATATATATGTCTTTATTGCAAATGAAAGTTTCCCACATTATTTCAAACGTTAATTACTAAAGGTTCAATTTTTTGATTTCATGGATGAATTCTATTACACACTTACATGTGATATGTCTTTTTTCAGCTGTTATGGAACACGATTATTTGATAAATCAACTTAATAATAATTGGGATAAACTAGCACCAGTATTATTTAATTTTGAAAGAGACACATATAAATCAAGATTGGTCAGTGAAAAGCTGAAAGAAACATATTTGGATTCCCGTGATTTGGAAAATGACGATGAATCACTGCAACGCTTGAGAACATTATGCAGAGACGGCGTGATTGGTTTTGCCGTACACCGCTGTGTTGATTTATTAGCTGACAATGAGACAAACCATATCTTCTACTATAGATTTAGTTATGCAGGAAATTACAGTTTTATTCAATTGGATAATTTTACAAGACACAATTTTTCAGCAGGTTGGTTTATATTTTTTTTATGATTATATTATTTAAAATGAACGTATTCCCGCCATTATCAGAAGTAATTCATTCTCTTAAGGCGGTGTAAATTATGCCATTGAAAAGCATATTAATTATATAGATTTATTCCGAATTCTCAAATATTTTATTCTTGGAAGGGCTTAAAGGTTTGGTAAGCAGAAGATTATGCACATTATAATATTTCTCTATGCAGTGTGCCGTGTGGCAAAGTTTACTACGTGCTTTATACAACTATCATTTATTTTCATAATATTTGCAAATTTAATGTTACTAATTGAAAATCACTTTCGATAGATGAATCTTTTTTTATTAATTATTTTAGTGTTTCTGGATCATTTTACGTAAAATAATATTTGATGATGATACTATTTTGTTATGTATTTATTGTGTATAGCAAGTACTTTCAATGTAGTTGTTAATAAGATAACAGCATTTAAATTGGATTTACCGAATTATAATTGATTGTAATGCAATATGGTGCCATCTATCTTATCGCCGGTTGACTGTCAAGTATTTAAAACAATTCAAACTGTAAAACAAAATGCCTAAACTATTACAATATTTTTTCTAGTTCTATTGTATGATTCCTCATATAAGACAGTTAACAGAATTTGCTTTTAACTTACAATGGTTTTGAATTTTAAGTATTGCTTTTTAGCACACAATTTTTAATTTTATTGGTTTGACATCAATTTATTGTAATGTTTCGGCGTTTTTAATTTTCTAAAAAATCTCTTTTCAGGCCCCGTTCATAATGATGATTTACTCTATCTTTTTTCCATTAGCAAATATTTTAAGGATATATTTACTGATAATAGTCATAAAGATTATCCAATGGTATATAAAATGACCAAAATGTGGACAAACTTTGCTAAATTTGGGTAAGTGATTTTGTTTTTTTTTGTTTATATTGTCATTAACTTTAATAAATACGAGATAATACAATAATACAATACCATTACTAAAGTATCTCCCGGTAGTGTAGAAGTTAGCGTGCACGTCTAGCAATCCAAAGAATGCAGGTTCAATTCCCTCATCTGTCAGATTTTTAATTTTAGGATTAAATCTAAAAACACAGGACTAGATGCTAATTGGCTTGAAAAATTGTCTGACAAACAATTCTTGTGAAAAATATTCTGTCAAGACGTCTTCACATTGCGGAGATCCATATACTCTACTTTCGCAGTGGATATCTTCACACTGTGTTAGATACATATGATACACTTTGGGACCAATCATGGTATTAAATATATTATCTTAAATATTTTTTTCAGTTGTTGTATTCTTCACAGCTCCATTCAAAATTTTCAGAATAATAAAGACTGACATATTTTTATTATTTAAATCGGTGCTATGCTCGTTATTAAATATACTTACCCTTTGAACATAATTTTAGTAAAATATACTTGAATTAAAATAAGCATATACTTCCACATCATAATATATACAGACTGAAAATACTGAAAAGTAGCGCTCATTTTTTTAAATTCAAATAGTTTTGCATTAACTGATTAAAATAGAATACAATTTTGCCATTTTTTTACGTATATATCAAAATATCAAAAAATGCAGAGCTTGAAAATATAATTTACAAAAGTATAGTATATTATTACTGACCACAGTAAAATACCAAGGAGCAAATACAAACACTATGGTGAATTGTTTTAAAGTCTTTTAAAAGTTGACAGATTAAAACATACTTTGAGTTGAAATTAGTTAAGGTAATGATAAAAATTTAAAGAACATTACCTGTATCCGTCAAATTAAAACAAGTCCAAGACATTCAAGAAATATTATAATATTATTGGTCATATTAAGTTTCTTAAGAATCTTAGATTCTCAGGATATATGCTAGATGGACTCATGTTTTAACTAAATTCCAACTAAAGCAAAAACTAAAATATATGCTAATACCTTTTCATACGATTAAACATATGGCTTATAATATTAAGTATTTTTATTAATTTGGGTAGTTTGTATTCTGAATCTCTTAATGACATAGGAATTGTACAGATGGGGTTCCACATAATATGTGGAAGCCAATATATTATATCTTTATTGGGACGCTTAGCATGGTTATGTAAACATATAAAAATAATTATATTAAATGGTGGCCATAAACTTTTTATTATAATATAAGCATAATTTTATTTACAGTAATCCAACACCGGAAGATGATGAAAAGTTGGATCATCTTACATGGCCAGAGTTTAATAAACATAATAAGCTGTATGTTGATATTACAGACAAAATGAAAATAAAGAATTGCCTCAATTGTGATAGACATAAGATATGGGATGAACTATTTCCTATCAAACCCTTAGCAATGTAGACAATGTATATCATCTACACGAGTGATGAGAAATCGTCAGTCAAATATAAAATAAAGATATCTTAAGAAAAAAATGCTATTTCATTATTAAATTTCATGTTTATTGTGTTGATATTGAATCTTTGTTCAACTCAAGTCAATTGAGAAGATTTGAAGATTAGATGTATGTTTTTGTGATGGAATTCGTTCATTCATAAATGATGCTGGTATGACCTAGGGGGAAGGAAAGCGATACTTAATGATGCCCCACATAAAACTCGAATATGGGAAAGATAGTTTTTGTAGTTACTCGGCTTCATAGCCACCCTATGGTTCACATGTTTGAGTCCTGCAATTGTATTTTTATCATAAAATTTGATTAATTTCATCCATTTGACATTACTACAATGCTAAATAGGAAGTTAGATTATTTTCTGTAATCATTAGAACAGATTTAACTTTTAGGATCATAGTTATTTTTGCGATATAAAATTATAGTATATGGTTTTGACTTGGTTGTCTGCTGGTTTTTAAAGAATTACTAGAATAATACTCCAATTGACATTAATAATAAATTATTTTATTTTCACAATGAAATCGGGTGAAATACACAGAGGACTACTTGTATAGTAAGTTTTTCAGGAGAACAATAAATGATTATGCATATACTATTTTAATTTAAAAACCCTCTCAGAGTATCTATTTTGGACTAAATGTACTACAGCAGAAATATTAAACCTACAAACTCTATTAGAGGTGTAGTTATCTCATTACAAGTTTATGAAAAGTATCGGGGATGCTAAAGTGTCAAATGCGTATCATTAATATATTTTTTACAATTTTTTGCTCCAAAGAATGAAGAATATCAATATATAGAATGTTAGGATAAACACAATTATATACTTACTTATTATATTATTCTTTGAAATTATACATTAAAAAACTATATCGATTTTGCATACGACTGTTGGTCTTGAATCAATGATATATAGTTTGAAACAATTTACATCATTATGAAGGCTACTAAGGTGACGAGTTCAATATATTCACACTAAATTTATTTTTTTAAACCATAAAATGTATAAATTTAAGCATATATAATAATGAATCAGTTCCCCATTCCACTATATTTTCTATAAGATGGACACCAGTATAATTTATTAAATTTTTACATAAAAATAAACAGTGAAATTAGCATTAAAGTTAATTAAATATATTCAATTTTATAAAGTGTATGCCATTATATGAATGAAAGTAATATTTTTTCTGAATTAATTGGAGGGAGCTTTTGATTTAGCTAAATACTCGTAGTTAGGTCACTGTATCAATCAATACACTCAGTCGTGAAATACATGCGGTGAAAAAAGAATTCGAAAAAAAATTGAAATCCGATTTTTTTTGAATATATGATATTATTTGAATATAAGATAAGATGAAAATAATTTAAGATTTTAAATTAAATAACAAGGGGGCAGAGCAAAGGTGTTTCATATGGAAACGTCATACACTGCCCGCACACCAGGATTATTGATGTATTTTTCATCTTATGGGACATAAAGGTATTTTAATCTATATGATTTTATAATAATGTCTAAGCTGAATTAATTTCATGATACAGTAGAACCTCGATATAATGGAATATGTGAGTAAGGGGGTGTCCATATATAATCCATATATATATATAGTCCATAATAATATATTAAGTCTGTTTTATGGAAATATGATTTTCTGAATGTGTTTTTTAAGTTTTGTAAAGAATCCGATACATTTATTAGTTATACTATTAAAGAGAGTTTAATTTATGACTATGATTTTTCGCGTTAATATCTTGTCATATTATAGCTTAAAATAGTAAAAACATTTTTGTTATCTCAAGAAATAAAAAGGTATGATTTTTTGAAATAAATTTTTGTATTCAAGTGTGAAAAGTATGGTTATCATGTGCAGAACATTGTTTACATGCATGAAAGTTGGTTTTAAACATGTTTAAGATTAACTTAATGTTTTTGATAATCTTCTCATTTGACCGATATTTTTTTCCTTACATCCGAAGTCTGTTATATCGAGGTTTGACTGTACTACTAGGCAACATAGCAGGCATGATAGAAAATTGTCTAAAAGAATCTACAATCCATGAATCCATTGTTGATAAGCATGAAACATCTCATAATTGTATTATTTACGTGCCGTATGTGCGTTTCCTAAAAAAACTCTGTACATATATACTATAACGCAAAAAAATAAATAATGCTTTTCTACAGATATACATGAAAAGAATAAATTTATGTAAAAATTTTGTTTAAAAAATAAATAAAAGAAATGTGAATAATTTGCTAAAAAATTATATAAGCTATTTCCTGATACATAAAAAAAATTATAAAAACAGTTTTCAATGACAAAAAAATCATTGTCACAAGTAAAAAATCGATTAATCACAAACACCTATGTCATTGATGCTTATAATTTGCTAAAAATATTGTTATGTATTATTAAGAGTGTCTTGGATAATAATACATAATTATTTATTTAAATTAAGATTTTTTAGGAATGTCTCCATTTGCCTATTAGGATTTTGCCATGGATGTCACCGCATAGTGTATGTGCAGCCATAAATATTTACAGCCAGTGTGTTCCTTTAAAAATATAATTTAAAATATAGGTATAATATAGTAATGATGAAATTTAATGACATATTACAATATTCTTCACAAGTTATTTCGGCTATAAGTGATTGATTCTTTATCAATAGATGTTTTAGTTTTTTTTTATAGTGCATCTTTGAAAATGGCTCAAATATCCATTCTTATTTTTTTTGTGTTGTTTTCGTTGATTTTCTGTGAAAGTATTATAATTGTGACTACACCTGCTGGCAAAATTCAAGGAAGCATCATGGTTTCTATTCTGGGAAACAAATTTTATGCATTCAGAGGAATCCCATATGCGCAACCTCCAATTGGTGAACTACGATATAAAGTAAGTCTTTATTACTAATGGCGACAGTGAAAAAGTTAGCTCGTCTGCTTTTAGTCTTTGATAGAAAATAATAACATACCTCGGGAAACTTTCTTTTAAATATAAACATATATTTTCAATTTACATTATCTGATATTGCTCTCCTTAGGAATTAGTTCAGTTGGCTGGGTAAAGGTTACTTATTTTATTTAATTTTTTTTACCCTTAATTTAAAAGTTAAATTATCGAATCATCACCAATACAAAGCATTCTCTCAGATGCATTGAATTATATTTTAATTATGTACATTTTGACATATCTAGCTACAGGATTTGAACCTTTGCAATCCCATCGGGTAGTAAATCTAATAAAATAGTCAGTCTCTAAAAAGAACCTCTTAGAAGACTCGGTGAACTCCTTCCTCAACGGTTTCAATGGTAGTCAACTGAGGGATTATTGTACAATAATAATATTTTACAGTTTTATATTCCTTATTGTCTCAGTGTCTTCATTTTGCTTATATCTCATTCTTTTTTTTTTGGTAAGGATTTAATTTTAGTTATATTTGAGAGGAATCATAAATTTAAAGAATTTATACATTATCGTGTTATCTTAGCAACGATCTAAACACATTCCCTTACATATTTTTGCAGCCATCATTACCGATAGCAAAATTTAATGGGATCTTTAATGCTCAAAATGAAGGTGTACCCTGTCACCAACCTAGTCAATACTGGAATAGTGATGAAGATTGCCTTCGAATTAATGTGTATTCAAAGGAAATCCCAAAAATACCCGGTTCGTTAAAGAAAGCAGTGATACTGTTTATCCATGGAGGAGCGTTTCGTGTGCTATCAGGAAGGAGCGATATGGTTGGACCGCACCACTTGCTTGATCATGATATTGTTCTTGTTACTATCAATTATCGATTGGGTTCATTGGGTATGTATTTTATTGTATACATTCATTTGAATTTATGTTAGCATTCAATGTAAGTGTCAATGAAAGTATTGGCCGTGTGGTGGTAAGGCACTTGGGTTTTCACAAAACATTTTTAAGTGATAATCTTAGTGAGAATATTTTAATTAAATGTGAAAAACTGCTTAAAATATATTTGTTTTCTCAAGATTTTGGGAATCAATAAGATTTTATTGATATTTAGATGAGTTGACAATTAAAATCTCATGAGCCTACGGAAGATTCTATCGTTGGTTGTCACCTTTTACGGTTCAGAGGACAAATACACAATTTTGTAAATTATTATATTTTGTGAAATTGTATTATTAATTTCATATTTGTTGTAATAAAATATTTATGGACAAAAGAAAGTGAAAAAATCATCATATCTATTCTATGACAATATTATTCCACATAGTTTTTTCACTGTTGCAAACTGCAACAATTATTTGAATTATAGGTTTTCTTAGCACTGGTGACAAAGAAGCGCCAGGAAATAATGGATTGAAAGATCAAGTATTAGCCCTGAAATGGGTAAAAAAAAATATTGCATCGTTTGGTGGAGATCCTGATAATATTACCCTCTTTGGATTTAGCGCCGGCGCCATAAGTGTAATCTTTCATCTTGTATCACCAATGTCTAAAGGTAAATATTTAACATTTTTAGTATTTATATTTTGTTAATATATATTGCTTGTATGTATGAAAGATTTATTTTGATTTTTGCTTTGTTATTGCTCATCTGTGTATTTCACATAAAATCGAAATCGCTTAATATGAAAAAATTTTGCGGTCCCAACAATATCAATGTAATTTCATATATTTTTTTTCTAACATGAAAAAAAATCGCTTGCCATGAAAAGATTTTGCATCTATTGTTTTTTTTTAATTTTAGAGTTTTTTTTTACTGAACAAAAAATTGAATTAATTAAATTTTATGAGATAGAAAACATTAGTGAGTATTTTCGCATGTGACTTTTAACACGAAAAAATATTTTGATTCCCTCGGTTTCATGTTAAGCGATATCCACTGTATTTTCTTCAGAAAGAGTTTCTATTATTTTGGGTACCATTATAGCATATAGTGTATTTTTCGGACGATAAGACGCACCTCAAATTTATGAGAGATTTTTCAAAAAAATATTTTATCATATGAAGATAAATTTAATTTTTTGTTTTATTTAAAAAAAAATTATACCAGGAATATTCTTTTTGGTGGCAAGCTGTATTAATTTTATTAACGTAATGCATCAGTAATTAAGCTTTGCTAATTCAGTAGCTTTGGTAAAGTATAAAGATTCATATTTTAATATTACCTTCAGACCCTAGGATACACTTCAATATTTTGCTATAATGTTAACAGAGAGAAAAAGTCTCGACACATTGTCAAGGTCACAAATATAAAGACATAATAATCTTAAAAAATTGAGTTTCAACTAACCATAATGAATAAATGGGGAAAAAACACTCACTTTTATACTTTGAACTGAAGTTTTTGCATTATGTTACATACATAATCATAATTAGTAAACGTGATACTACTTTTCACTAATTAGATTTGTGATTTTGATAGTCTCGGATAGTGAAAATTTATAATTAAAAAAAAAAACTTTTGGCTCCTCACATTTCGTCACCAGAAGATGGTAAGTGATAAAAAGGAGTTACAAAGAAGAACTACAATTATCTATCAGTAGTAAATATCGAGGCTAGAGAGAGGCTGTAAATTAATACTTGAGGGCTAAATTTTCATTTGCTGTTTTTTCACTTGTTTTTTACCAACTTCTATCAGTACGGTGACAATTTTTTAAGACATAAAAAATACACATACTTTGTAAAAAATAAATAAACATTATAAAGCAGGTCAAGTCCATAGTGAAAACTCAAATGTCACCCCTTCTTGGATGCTCTGACCATGATTATTAATTTTGCTGTAGACATAAGTAATTTTTTATATGATGAGCAATTATATTTCCATTAAAGTTATTATTTTTAAGGAGTTATAAAAAAATTATATTGTTTATTATATTGATATAAGGTTTCAATATCTTGTAGGATTATTTCATAAAGCGATTGCAATGAGTGGAATGTGGAATCCAGTGAACAATGAGTTCCCATATGCTGCAAAACAAGCAATTCAAGCGGGGTGTCCAACGAACTCTTCGGATGAGATGTTAGGGTGCCTGCGACAAATTAATGCCACCACTATCATGGAAAATTATGAGGATATGTCTGTATGTTGTTTTATAAAATCAAAAAGTACCTAATAACATTTGAAAAAGTATATATTTTTGTAATCTGCTTCTATTTAAATGTCAATTAATTTTAAGGTAAAATTTGTTTGCTCCGTTTCAGGAATATATTGGAGACCTACCGATTGTAACATGGGGTCCAGTAATAGAAAAGGATTTTGGCCAAGAAAGATTTTTAACTGACGATCCTGAAAAACTACTTAGACAGTCCGACTTTTCAAATATTCCTATTATGATCGGCATGTCAGAATATGAATATGTGTATCCAGCTTACTGTATGATTAGTTCAATATTGATGCATTATATGTTATTCTATTATATCTTAAGTAATATAATTTTTTTTACTATGTTCACTTTGAAAGTGGATCATATGAATCTCTACAAGATGACTTATTTTCATTTATTTTTTCCCCCAAGAAATTCTAAATTCTAGCACCAAAGCATCAGGTTATCACTCGACCACAGAGAGTAAATTTTTAAATGCATATGTTAATTAAAGAAGCATTATTTATTATGAATATTATTGGTAGAATAGGTGATAAAATTAAAAATCATGTTTTTCAGTCATTATTCAATATCCCGAACTAATAAATACCGTGAATGAGGAATGGATTACAAAAATGCCGATGTTTTTCAACTATGAAAGAAATACTCCTAGATCAAGATTCATTAGTGAAAAATTGAGAGAGCGTTATTTGAAGTCTTATAACTTGGAGAGTGATGAAGAATCTTTTGAACGGCTGAAGACTTTGTTTACTGATGGAGTGATGGTATTTCCCGTGCATCGTTGTGCTGATTTATTAGCCGAAAATGAGAAAAATCAGCTATATTACTATCGTTTTAGCTATTTGGGTCGATACAGCTTTGTTGATCTTTATGTAGATCGTAATAAATACAATATTTCATTGGGTTAGTATTAATAATGTATATTTACCTATAATTAAATTATTAGCAACAATTTTTGTAGAATTTTTAGAGTATAAAGTGGAAACTCACAATCAGACTTCATATAGAATCAGTTTGCATACTAAATAAACAAACTACTACATGAATTCATCCAATTATTTTCATCTAACATTATTTAAGCATATGTCAGAATCCAACCTGACTGTTTTCTTGATCAGTTGAATTTCGAGATTCAGAAAAGCTATTGGGTACACAATATGTTATACATAATATTTGCTGGTGTAAGAGATGTTCGCATTAGCAAATATGTATAGTCTTAGTAAAGTAGAGACGACAGTTAGAGTTTAATTCATCTTTATCACAATGTAGTCTGTCTTGTAAATTGTTATTATAAATTTTAATAAAACATGTTTCTGTTCTGCTTTGTTTCAGCACCATCTCACGGTGATGAATTACTTTATATATTTACAGTCGATAAATATTTTCAAAATATATATACTGCAAAAGATAAGGAATATTTGATGATATCCAAAATAACAAAACTGATAACAAATTTCGCAAATTTTGGGTTCGTATTATAAAACTTAAAAACTTATAAAACTAAATGTGTATCATTTCTTTTAACTAAATATTTTTATAATATGATTGCATATAATATTATTTCAGTAATCCTACACCAGTAAATGATGAGGACTTCAATAATGCTTCATGGCCGAAGTTTGATAAACACAAAAAAATGTTTTTTGATATTGGAAATGAAATCAATGTAGACAAGTGTTTATTTTGTGATAAGTTGAAACTGTGGGATGAGCTTTTTCCATTTCATTGATTAATATTATAATAAAATAACTGATTATTTATATGCAAGAAACTGCACACTTGCTTTTTATTTCCATATTAGCTGATGACAAATATTTCTGTATTCACTTAGTTACAATCACTGCAGCTAGTGAGAGGAGTGCTCATAAATGAGCAGATTAGGAGTAAAGTATTATAGCTGTACAAACAATAATATTTATTAAAATGCGTGATATAGATGCTGAATAAGTTCAGCAATTGTCAATTGTAAAAGAAATAAAGACCATCACAATAAAACTTTACATCTATACTTCATAATATGCTTCACATGCTTTGGAACGAATATAGTTAACTGGTTAAACACTAATGTGATGTCCATACGATTTTTTTATGAGGATTACTATTTTGTTTTGATTAAAATACTAATATTGTTGCAACATCCCTTAAAGAACTTATATTCCATCAAAAAGTTTACAGAACATGTTTAGCTTCAGAGTATTTCCATTAAAACAAAACAGATTGTGTCAAAGTCAGCAACATCTTGATTATAGCATCACTCATTTCATTATATTTTATATCATGGTAAAGTAAATATTGAAATGGAGACTAATAAATATTCTGGTTTTATCTGAATTGGTGCTTATAAAATTTTATTACGATCGCAAGTGCACTTCAAGAGTTTGTTATAGTAGTGGTTTTAATATTTTTTATTGGTTTTGAATAATATAGACAATGCCTAAAACTGAGAGTCTCTCAAAAATCTTATTAATTCTAAATAGAAGAATTAGAAGAAGATATTTTTGAAAAAATATGATCATAATATCGTTTCGAGCCAAACCCATGTAAAATAAAAGCCTAAAAAGTAGTACTAATATTTATGATATGACAAGCCTGTTCTCTATGACAAAATTTGACATGTCTGTCATGCTAATCAAATGCTATGGCGGGAAGCGGATTCGATTCCTTGACAGCGGAACAGGTAATTCTTGGCACATTCAAACGAAATTAATCGCTTTGGAACATGTTAAAGTTAAATAAACACTTTCTATCTTATTTTGTCATTACAAGAATAGTACATTTATAGAAACTTCGCATGACGATACATAGAGATGTTCGCGCGATTTGTCAAGAAACAACTCATTTTCTTGGGATGGAAATGCAACCGCATGCGATGGAATTAATTGCTGAGTTAGCTTGGAAGAAAATACAGATGTATGCCACCGACTTGGAACTATTTGCTAGGTATGATATTTTTCTCGCAAGTTTTACTTTGTTTTTGTGTGTGACAATTTTGAGTAAACCGGCCGGTACGAATTTTCAGTCGCAGTGTTGCTAGCTTTTAAAAATCAAGTATAGTAAATATTTACTATAAAATTTGGCAGTTTATGAAACAAATAACAATCATTTACTGTGTGTTATATGGTGCAGTAATTTAACTAAAAATTTAGTCAATTAATAATCCAAACTACAATACATTTTTTTTACAGCCACGCCAAACGCAGTACAATAAAACCAGAAGATGTGAAACTGCTTGCAAGAAGGAATCCATCATTGGTAGGTACCTGTGTTTTACATTTTTTTTTTAAATTTTAGTGCTTTAGAGCAGTGCTCCGAAACCGGTGTGCCGTGAGCCGAATACAGGTGTGCCGCGGTCAAATAAAATGAATTTGAAATTTTACAATTTTTCATTATATATTTAATACACAATGACAAATTATTTTTCAAAATATTGTATAGAATAATTATTATAACTGAATAATTTTTCAATGGTCCCCCAGCGCCTGATGCCAACTGTTGAAAACTCCGTAGTGTGCTTAACACTATTTCCATTTTCGACAAAATATTTATGTGAGCAAAGTTTTTCAACTCTTGTATTAATTAAAAATGATAAGCGG
>JAGVSQ010001182.1:0-30965 GCA_022683975.1 Rhyacophila evoluta | reverse complement strand
TCTCTTTACGTCCAATAGCTAGTTAGATTTTAAAATATTTTTTCAATAAATATTCCTAGACAGGATATGATTACCTTCTATTCTGAACGATTTCTTCTGTTAATTATATCTTGTATGAAATGTTTTAGGCACTGGGTGGTGCAGCTTATTCAGCCTTTGCGACCGGAGCGTATGGTGGAGGCGGCCAACTTGGCTACTGGTTTCCAGGAGGTGGCTACCAGCTTCCTCCAGCTGCTACTGGCTACCCTCTCAGCGCTGTGCAGGGTTACTCATATGGAGGTCAATTCGCTGGCTACCAACAGCAGTATATGGGGTAATTAATAACAACCGAGCCAAGTATTATATTTTTAACCATTTAAGTCATTTGACCGAAATACAGTATATCAGAATTAGAATAATTATAATCAAATCCAGGTATTTGACCAAACACATTCCTATTTGCTTCATTATTTTCAATTTTCAAGAATTCACTCGACCGATCGCACTAGTTTATAATTTATGTATGTTGAAATTTAGATCTTCCATATTTCTACGTTCATAACGCTACAGAATACGCGTATATAATGGCTGTGGAGATTTGAAGGGTACTGGAGAGGAAAGTGAGTTGTTAATATCTGAAATTGCAAAGAATAACAATGATTGATGTCTCACTTTCAGGATGGGCGGATGGCAAGGCCTCGCAGGTGCTCAGGCTCCCCCACAGCTTCCCCCAGCATTACCCCAACCCCCCGGCATGGTGGCTTACCCGGTTCAACAATTCCAGGTTTGTCTTTTTTAATATTCTACAAACACTGAAAACCCCGTGTAATTGATAATAATAATCAAGTTTTTTTTTCTGGTACTTTATATTGACAGTTATGCGATGGTACTCACTCTGGTCAATCTAACTCAATGTCAATTGTATGATTGATTAAACTACATTTAGGGGAATTTATAGATATTATACCAAATAAACATAAATTTTCATGGTTATTCAGCCAATCTATATGTTAATACTGTGAACAATAATTTAAATATTTTTTAGCCTAGTATTAATTGGGTATGCTGGCAACTTCTATCACTACTGAAATAAATTATTAGTGTAAGAATTGAATTCATTTCGTGAATTAAGGTATAACATACGTTTCATACTATATAACCATTGTTTATTTTGTTTGCTTTTTATACCGTCGTGTTTTCTTAATATTTCTTTTATAAACCATGAAAACATTTTAACTCCAGAATAGTTTTTAATTTTATACAACGCTATTTTCTAATTGAAAATTCTTTTTCGTTTTTTTACAGACACAATGAACTCTAACTACTAATGAAAAAAATAGCTATCTAGTATTTAAACATAGTTGTATAATACGGACACAATGTGTAAACTAATCGCAGATTTATAAAATTGACTGAGAGTGCTTGTTGGAAATATTTTAAACTCAAAATTATCTAGAATATAAAAAAAACACCTTAGTATTACTACTAATATTGTATTTTTTCGTACGCGTTATTCGGTACTATAGCTTTTTACATTCCGATAGCTTTTAGCATATACGCAAACAGATTAAAGGTTTTTTTTATTTTTCAAAAGATACAGCAGTCGCAAAACTCATATTAATTTTTTAAAATCACACATAAATACAGGCGTTCAAAAGGATATACATTATATTTGATGCTCTCCCGACTGCAGTGATCCCCAAACTGTTGATATGAAAGCTTTAAACAGCCCTTGTTTTGTAAAAAGTTATCTTTTATGTCAGTTTTTTTTTGTTTATTTTTTCCCACGTAACTTTACGAAAGAGGGTATAGATTTTTGACAAGGCTAAAGTTGGAAATATGCAATTTTCAAATCTTCAAATTGATTTTCTTTTGCTGTAAATGGATTTAGTTAAAAATATATGTGATAGTATTGATTTTGTATTTCTAAAATATAAACCTGCGAACTATTTGTGATAATTCATGAAATTTTATCTTTAAATATAATATTAAAGTAAATGACGTTTATAATCAATTAAATAAAAAAAAACTCTCAATCAATAGATGAATTAAGTTATCTGTAATAGTAGTATATATAATATTTACATAAGGTTCTTAGTCATGCCCTTTTAACGATACTAGGATATAAAGAAAGATATATGATAATTAAATGCCTACATATTCATTATTGTATATTCTAATACTAACTTCGGTGGTCGACTTGATAAACACGCGTGCTATCAAATGTTGCAACGTAGTGTTTCAATTTTTTCAGCTGTCTGACAATCAATCTTCGCGGAAAACAATTTATTTTCTAGATAATTTTCTTCGAAATTGTAAAGATGTCATGCCTTCCAATCAAAAAGATCGTGTAATGAAAATTAAATGAAATCCGGCTGTGAAATGCATCCCTTGTAGCCAACGAATGACAATGATATGTTTTTTTTCTGGTTTTCTTGGGATCAAGTATTTCAATTAGTGAGAGATGCTTCAATTTAGACTTTAAATTTATTCGTAAACTTAGCTGCCTTCCGTTTCGTATTCGAAGTTTTATTATATCATGTCATAATCTTATCGATATCTTTCCAATCCAATCCGGAAACGTCTTTTGGGCAAAAGACTTTTACACTTTTAAAATTATTATTCACTTAAGATGTTGAGGATTTTGATTATCATAATTGTGATAGAAATTGATGCAGTTTCTGTGAGTCGTACGAGACGAGATCTTGATTTTTTGGTAAACCATGTTTCTGAAAATTTTGGAGCAAAAAAATTTCACATTTCCGTTAAATCATTTAAAAAATCAATATGCTCTTTTTGAGTTGATTAAATCTTTTTGCAAACAAAGAGGTGACAAAAAACGGGGTTCGTCAGTGATTATAAAATAAGAAAGACTTATTAAATTTAATAAATTTCCTCTATCGAGCCACGGTGCCGTTACTATCAAATTCGTAATTTTACGGTTATCAACTAAATGCTACAATAATCAAGCTGTATTATAAAATATAAAAGTATTTGTAAAATATAGTTAAATTAATATATTTAGATTAATAGTTATTCTTAGGGAATTGAAGGCATATCTGCAAAACGAATTTATGTCAATATTGTTGTTTAAATTTGTATACAATCGTGTTAAAATGGATTATAACTATTATGATAAAATAAAAATCATATATATTATAAAAAGTTTATTTTACTTTTAGATATTTAGAATTCATTCAAGGATATAATATTATTGCTCTGAAACTGATTTGTTAAGGTAAGAAAATAAATAAACAAATTTCATAATTTTATTGAAATATACAATCTAATACTAACGTGCATATTTATTAATGTAAGTAAGTAACTATTTGATCCAATTTTTCGACCGAATTATCGTACAACGACATTACTATTAAAGTTTGCTATCTTTTAATCGAATCACTTCCAGCGAAACTCTATGTTTCTATAAGACTCTGTAATTTAAATAATCTATAAAATAAAGCTGCAAAAACTTCACGTGTCTCGTAATGTGTTAAAATTGAAACTAAACTATAGTACCAAGATTTAAATATTTAGTATTAAATATAACAAATAAGATTCGAAAACGACTTCGGAGCAAAATTTAAAAAAAAAGTAGAATAGAGTTCTCAAAATTATTTGATTAAAACATATCTTCTATTGATGCGACTGTCACATAACGAATGAAAAAATTCGTAAGTCTTTAAACTCTCTATTTTTATTTTAATCTTTCTCTTATAAATGTTTTTCTTCTCTCTTTCTGTATTTTTCTCAAAATTTCGGTGTCTCTTTTTTATTTAAATCTTTGTCTATTATTAGCTGTTGTTTTTTTTCTTTATTTATTATATTGGAACCAAAAACTATAATCAACTTTGGTCAAGTATGCTAACCCTTTCCATGCTAGGATATTTTTCTGTAAAATATTTTGTACAATACATAAAATCAAAAGTAGCCATAAAAATACTAATGATCCAATATATATCTCACAATTTAGTAAAGTATTGAAATATATATATATATATAAGTCACCAGAGCTTTGAGAAAAAGTACTATACTAAAAGAATCATGCATAAGGATATACCACCATCATGTGTCGACATTGGCGTCGCTTACAATAGAATAAATTACACAATGAGATGACCTGCCTACGAATATTTCTTAAATTGAAGATTCAATTTGTTTTAAACAAGTCAACATGACGCGAGAATTTTCTTTTTTAAATTCTCTCAAGGGCAATTTTAATCTTACCTATCAAAATTTATAATCTTTTGCTTGCCGACTATTTCACTCGTATTGTAAGCTACTGTTGTACATGAATATAGCTGGGAAAGGGTTATATAGTTAGTTTCAGATGTCTCTTATATTATATCTGTACAGTTGTTTTGGTCAAAGACTTATGTTCAATAACACGGTGCTACGTTGACTTATATTAATGATGCGTTTAGAAGAAAATTAATACATACCGAGCATATACCTATTTGGTTCTATTAATAGCCATCCTTTTCAGTGTGAAAAATGTAAACCTAGATAGTAAATTAAAACAAGTTAATAAGCTTATGAACATTTTAAATGATGGTGCTATAGCCAGGGCTGATGTTAGAGGAGAAAATACTTTGATAACATTTGATATATATCTCATAGAATTTGACGAATTAACTGATATAAACTTCATACCGGCTAATTTATCATGAAAAGTGTCCTTTATACTACATAACTTCATACTTTTTATTTCATATAACTCCGTGCTGGTCTGCGTTTTTTTTTTTTTTTTAAAAACCTCAATAGTATATGCATATTATTTGCTCTTGAAAAGCTACTTCTGAAGACTTTTTTTCTGACACTTTGGCATGATAGATTTTGAATTTACAAAGCAGACTTCTTGAGTCCTTTTATTTTTACACATACCAATTGTCAGTTGTTGACAGGAAAACTCGTAAATTCCTTTTATCTATGTAACTATCTAAGTTTCTATTGAAATTTACGGAGCACATCTGGAAATGTAAGAGTTTTAATTAGTTTTAAGTTTTTGATCTTGGTCCTGTCTGATGCTATTAAATGCTAACATAAACTAGTAGAATTATATTCTGAAAAATTAAATTCTATTCATTAAAATATCGCTATGTATGAAAGATTAAAATGAGTTTATAAATCGTTCTGAATTCGCTGATATCTTCATCCCATATTTTTAAGTACAATGGAATATGGCTTTGATGGTCGTAGTAATTGACTTTTTTTTATCAACCATCTGCCAAATCTATTAACCAGCCATATGCTGAGACTAAAGATACATTAAAAACATATTGGGACTAGAAATAGCGTTCTCCGTCATTCGTAAGTGTTACCGCTAATCCATTGAGCGACAACTCAAACTACAATGTCTAAAACATAATTAAAGGATACTTTTAAACTCTTTAAATGCATAGTAAAAACGATAATCATGTAAAAGTACACACTCTCGTAATTTTGTTAACAATTCAATCGAGTAAATTAATGTATTCATTATTTTTACATGCAGAAAGAATTTTCAAATATATACGATGTCAGCAGGGAAAGGGTTAATGTTTTTTTATTATTACTTCTATTTTTGTATGTAAAAAAACACATTTGCTGATTTAACATATTTATTATAATTAGATATTGTTATATATTATAGCACGATACATTTTTACAAATAATATTAAATTCACTCTGTAGATTGTATGTAAGAATTTGTAAATTAATATAAAACTTATTATTTTTAATTCGAATATTTTACATATATTTATTTTAACATATTTTGTTAAACTCTGATATTGTATTAACTTTTCATATAACAAATTATTACGTAGATAATACAATCGAATGATATTGTAAACTGATTTCAAACTATTGAAATTTTATAACCTTACATGTTAATTCCTATTTGCTACCCAGTTTTACGTAAGATAATTAACGGCGAAACTGTATAAGTCGAAGATTTCATTATTAAGGATGCATAAGCACAATAATTTGATATTTAATAATTTAATGTTTTTTAATCAAATTATTAGTTTGATCCGTCTCAGGTCACTTCAGTCCATTTAATGTCTGCGTTCACTTTATGAAATACAAACATTTTTTATTTAACTATGATTTTCAATTTTTTTTTTATTTTATTTTATTTACGTATTCTAATATATTATGGCCATAAAAATCAACACTGACAAATATTTAAATAAATAGCGCATTTGAAAAAGAGTTCAGAAATTAAATTAGAAATACAAAAAAAAGAAACTCCCATTTTAAATTTATATATTATAAATATGGGCATTCTATAAAATGTCATCAAAATAAATATGTATATTTGTGTATTATTTGCTTTTATGCGTATTTTTACCTGTAACACTCGTTTGATAGTTTGAAGTTTAAAATAATATTTTGAAGCCCCACGTTAAGTGCCAATAAGGTGATCAGATATGTTGAACTGCATGTTTTCGTATATTATTATATTTAAAATTACTTATACAAGTGAATTATCACGATATTACAATCATGAATTTTTGTAACACAAAGTATTTTGAATCAAATCTAAATTAACAATATAATATGCTAATGCTTATGACAAAGGCTTATATTATACCTAAAAAAAATGTAAAATTCAGACACTGTTTTTCAGTTGACAAATCCAGACTGTTGAAAAATACTGTTATTAATTATAATATAATACATTTCATGCACTGTTCTGAACGTCCTATTTTTTTGTATTCCAGAGTGCGCTGCACCCCCAGTTGACCGAGGATGAATGGTTAGCACCAGGGCTATTAGTTTGAGGGCCACATACATCCGGCGGCACATTGCCCCGGCCCCTCCATCATCACCATCAGACGCCACCTCAGCACCAGCAGCCAATGCAGCAGCACATCTGGCGCCACGTCTAAAGCCCTCTCGAAATCATCTATAAGGTACCCAGGAAGTTCTGGACAGGCGTAAAAAATACGCCAGAAGGTTGTAACATTTCTGCATTTTGAAAAAAATGGTATAAAAGTGTGTCCAATAAGTTCTGGAGCTTTTAATTCAAAATGTTTACTTGCTGATTGTGTGTGTTCATATTATGCAAATTTGTAACACTCGGTATAAATTTTGCATTCGTCACTTCATAAAGCATTCGGTTTAAGTATACTCATTAATCCAGAATCAAATGATGTAAAATGTAACCCCAATTTGTCACATTTTCTGTAGCTTTTGATGTAAAGTGTATATTATTCGATTCTAGGTTACATGCTGTGAAAAAAACATCATACAAATTTGCGGTTCGATGTATATATACATTTCATATCCAACAATGTATAAATCATTTGATTTACATTGTTAATGAAATAAAGTCAAATGGCTTACAATGCGAAACAAGTGGATCGTATAAAATATAGGTCCACATATTTCTGGATTATTTGGTGTAAAATGTAAACTAATTGATGCGACGTAGGCTGCAATGCAAAATAAAAAAATAAATATTTAGCATACAATACGATACTAAATCGTTTTCTATCGTTTCACGAGAAAAAATTGAAAAGTAGTATACTGTAGTAAGCATTTTACACCAAAATCATTGTACGATACTGTCTAAATACGAGGACATATTTTTTGGGATTAGGTCAATGCGATCAATTATTAAAATATCGTTCACTGAACAATGAACAAATTTGAAACACGCGTACATACAATATGTAACAATTTTGTGACACAGTACAATTTGTTTATGATAACAAATCTAGCAACTCGGTTGAAAGTATCTAGAACATTTTGATTAGAAAGTTTGTTAGATGGATCTGATATATTTGGCTGCGGCGCTTGATCAATTATTGCGAATTTTCTAGGAAGTTATTAAAAATATTCTTCCTCATACATCATTATTTTATTTTGTTTTTGAATGGTGTATCGCCCGATAGATGGAAAATGACTGTTCGTTTTAAAGCTAGTGATAATTAATACATTTTTTGTCGTATTCTCAAAAATAGTAATATTTAAATGAGATATTATTATGATTTTTTTCTGTAAACAAATTTGTTTGTTGACGTTTGAAATGTTTCAAAAACAAATTAGATTATCGTTTTTAATTTATGCTAATAGCAATAATTTTATAATTTATGATGTTACGGCTCCACTATCGAATAGACAGGAAATTTTTTGATGAATTTAAAATTTTATTGTTGTTTTTATTAAATTTTATGTGTTACAGTATCAAAGAATTGATTTTCTTGACAGGTGAATAGTAATTAAAGAAAAACGGTTGTTTCGGAAGCGAATCGAGAGTTAAACAAGTGAGGTTAGGTTATCTTTAGGAGACCATAGATTATAAGCGTTAGTCAAGGCATAGACAAAAATGTAGTTAATGGCTGTAGCGAGTGACATCTCCCGGCCGATATCAGAAATTTTAAAACAATTATCTATAAAATAAAATAAAACATAGTAACTAACAATATACTTATTTTAATTAATAAAAAATAACAAAATATGAATAATCTTTAGTATCTTAACGAATATTAATTAGTATCTAATTTTAAGGTTAGTTTTTTTAATAAGATTAAATTAACAATTAGTGAAAAAGTAATTTATAAGATTATGGCAAAGAAGGTTGTGTGTCACACTTAATTATGCGTAATAAATTCATAATTATGACTATATATATATTATAACATAATATATATACACACTTTAAAAACTTTATGTTAGTGTACGAAACCATGATATATATTTATTAATTTAAAAGCATAGTGTTAAAATTATAAATACCCGCTAACTGTAACACTACTAATTATGAAATAAATCAATTAATCGATAAAAATATGTAAAATAATACTAAAAATACAATATAATATTATAAAAATATATACAAATCGCTATACATCATAATATTAGATAGAAAAAAATGATAGTTAATAAATACGAATGAAAATGTGGTTAAATATATTGACATCGCGTCTTTATAACCAAGCCATTAACAAAATGGTTAAAATATTGCATGTGCGCATAGACATTCACTCATTACGTTTCTTTGAAATAAGATGATATGTGTATCTATGAAAATGGGTTACATCACTCATGTGTTGTGGTAACAACGTGTGTGCTGATTAATTTTAAATGTTGCTTTTCTTCTGTGACGTTCGAATATACCTAACATTTACTTTTTTTCTGTGTAACGTGGTGAAATGATAAGAATTGCGGATTAAGTAAATCTGTATCAAAGTAACCATGTTTTTTGATGTTGGTATTAGATAGATAAAAATGATGTTATCAGCACAAATGCTGATATTTGAAAGAGGTTTGAAATTAAATAATTCATTTTCAAAGAAAAAAGCTATTTGCTGGCTGTAAATAAAACTACGAATAGCCAGATTTAAAAAAGAATAAAAGTTCGAAACACGAATAAGTAGTTTGAAAAGTTTTAAGCGAAAATGATGAAAAAGAAAATGAAAATGGCTTCAACTGCGAAAATGTTGTATGATGAGGGAAAAAAAATCAACAAGAATCCAATTTTTCATAAACCCGGTCAATTAAAATTTTGATTTTGATGTATTTATTTACGCTATAGTTGATATAACATTCAAACCATCAATTAATTGAGATTTTTTATCTCACGATTGGTCGTGGGAGACCACAGATTTTTTATATGTTTTATGTTTATCAAAGTAATTATTTAATAATAAAAACTAGATAGAAAATGTAGTAATCTGTAGAAAGTAGAAGCTTGCAGCTATTCGTAGTTAAAAACCTATATTTACAATAGGATATGAATTAATATTAACTGTAGAATTAACTATATTAAATAAAAAAAGGATAATTTAGTTAGAAATACAAAAGGTGAAACACCATTAAATATTGTGAAAAAATTATAGAATACTAACAGACTAAACTTTATTTTATCTTCAATCACCCTAGAGTTTGTTTCTTACAATTATACGATAATAAGAACAATATTTTCATTTATTATATTGTATTACTTATTTGAAAAATTAGACAATCTTGTATCACAATCAAAACGTAAGTAAAGAAAATCCGATTTAAAATATTTTTTGTTTTAACATATATTCATTGGTATTATTTCACAGAAACAGACCTGCCCGAATACAATCGAATATTAAAACATAAATTAATTACTTAATAGCTTTTTTTACCAGCATATTTAACTTTAACTCCGTTATTTCATACATTATATTAAATTAATTTATATCATTTACAAGCCCGTCCCATTACCAAGTTTTTTTTTAGTCTTGCTTCCTTTAGACTATTTTTCGTCATATAAATAACTTTGTATAAAATGAAATATAGCCACTGGCGGTTTTCTTTAATAACTATAATATCATTATAATCATTGGTTATTTGAGTATTCGTTGAAATTAAACTGTTCATTATATTACGTATTATTTCATTGAGTCAATTCTGATGTAAGTTTAACCACGTGGACCTTCACAGGTTTGCTCTATTCCATGAAACATAAGAATTACGGATTTCCGTTACTTTTTATTTTTTGATATCTTTTGTGAGCATTGGTTGTTAATCTAATTTATTCTTTATTATAATATATATAGTATAATGACAAAATTCCTTAGCTCCAACTATATACTATAAAACAGAATTATTTTGGTGTATTTAATTTTAAACGTAAGATTTCATTTATATTTTCAATTTGTTTCACTCGGTTATTTTATATATTTTAATAATACCTAATTCGTATGTGGATATAATGGATCTCCATAATTTGAATTTACATCGTACAGATCTCCACACTGTAAAATACTTTCCTCGACGTATTTTCTTTACGAGGAATGATTTTTTTAAATCCTTTTGCTGTCTCGAGTTTGACTCGAACCCGCAACCTTCTACATGCGCGCATGGTAACCTATTATATAACCAATACTCATGTATTCATGTTATCACATAGATTTAACGTTAAAACAAATTCTATGAATGACTTGATTGGTTCACTTCTTTATATAGATGGGTTATTTTTCGTTAAATGTCACATAGCTAGTTTTGCCAGTAAACTGAGATATTTAAATATTTTATGTGTATGTATGTTTGTGAATGTCTTTGTATCGTTCGTAGAATGTCTAGGTATTTAAAACCTATAAACGAAAGGCTGACTTATAACATAGTACTGAATTAAATTATTAATTATTTTCTGTCAATTCCAATAGAAAAATAAACATCTAAATAATTTTAGTATTCAAGCTAAAACCGTAGTATTTTTTTTTAAATCGTTGAAAGAACATTTCTAGTCAATAGAATCGTTAATAATTTATTTAGATATATTATATTAATCGCCGCCCTCCGAGATAACACTATACTCTCAACCGTCAGAACTAGGTAAGTAACATTTAAAAAACATTCACTTTGATCTAACGCAACCAATTTGTGTGTACTTCGATAGTACTTTAATAACTACATAGACAAGATAATTTAATTAAAGACAAAACAGAAAGATTGTTTTGTTTTGCCATTATTTTTTGTACAAAAAAATCTAATCTCCCCGGTAACGCAAAGGTTAGCGTGCGCGCCTAACAACCCAGGAATTCGGGTTTGATTCCCACATCTGCACGGTTCTTAAAAATCTGAAAATGCAGAACTGGATGCCCATTAGGTTGTGAAATTGTCTGACAAACGATTCTCGTAAAAAATAATCTGTCAACACGTCTTCACGTTGCGGAGATCAATATACTCCACATTCGGAGCGGACATCTTCAAACTGTACAAAAAATCTCATGTTTCATAAAATACTTCCAAACTATTCATTGATTTGATATACTGTCACAAAGCACAAGTTGATGTTTTAATTTAGTATACAGCATATTCGCACAATTTTATAAACAGCGCATGCATATCAACAGAGTGTGTTTTTATGTTTTCTAATATTTACCTGTAATCTACGCAGCAGATAATGCAGTCAATGAAATGTAGTTTTGTTGAAATTATCTACACATGCAACCAATCATTTTTAATACAATGCCAAAGGTTTGTATTATTTTATTACATGAAACTTTTTTGATTACTAAATAATGAATCATATACTAAATATATTCGTTTTAATTTAAAATTACCTGCTTCAATGTATATTTATATATGAAACAGTTATCAAATATTTTTCTGGCATTTTATTGAATTCTCGACAAAAGCAATAAATCAAACCTTAAAACAGTTAGATTATCTACAAGATCAGCAAAAATTCTAGATTTTTGTTATAAACGGAGCAATAAGTAGAAATGTTTTATTTGGTTTTGGCCACATGCATATTATTTACACTCTCTTGCATTAAACTATGTTTATATTTAGAACTATTACAACTAATTATATTTTTGCCTTTAAATCGCTAGATTTTATCAAATTGAATATACATAATAGTATTATTTGGGCAAAACATGACAACTGCAATTGTGAACGATACAAAACTTAACACGCTATTTGTATTAAATTGCTAATGTATCGATGAGAAAAAATAATGAATTGTATTTAATTTATATAAAATATATTTTCTATCACTAATTACGTACAGTTTTTATTATTTTTATTATTTAAAATATAAAGTTACCATGTTTTCCTCAAATAATACAAAATTATAAAATGTATTTAACGCATATTGTTCATCCATTGCCTTCGTAGAATACAGCAGCGTCTTGCTTTATCATTATGCAATTATAAAGTGACAAAATAATATACTGAACATATTTTTATTTATAGCTATAGCTATGGCCCCTACCGGTTATTGTAGCAGGAATAAACTATTATTTGACATTACGCGGTACAAAACAAGACACTCATCTCGCATTCACGTGGAAATGAAAAAAATGTAGTTTATAAAAAGAAATGTATACGTGGTAAAACATACATTTTTTTTAGTTTACATGTATTTTTTGTTAATTAAAATGTGATTAATTTTAAAGAAACAAAATATTTCGATTTATATGATCAATTCTCTTGATTCTCAATATTTTTATAAAATTTTCGGTATGTTCTGTCTCTTGTATTTTCGTAATAGTTTTACAGCAAGACGGTGTTATACACTGCGTTGTTTACAGATGAAGTATGTATCTTAGAGCGAATTTTCAAACCCCTATTTCTAGAATTGTGTTCAATAGTTTTTAATCTCAAATGTGGTCCAATTTTTAGTTCTCCATATTTATCGTGATTTAATGTAATCTGTGTCGAAATTGTCTTCTGTAGTAACGTAGTCGTATTTCGTAGAATATGACCTAGTCTCAGTGTTGTCAATAGTCTCCTGGAATAAGAAATGTAGAGGGATATTTATTTATTTTTCTCTTCCTAGCGGAGATCATCTGATAATTCATATTGTAATGTCAATTAAACTAAACATTTGTATAGAATTATCTGTCGCCACTTGGAATGTATAATTGGTATAACTCTATTTATGAATATTTATTCATCAAAAGTATTATATTAGCAATGGCCATAAGTTGATAACACGTATCATATACTTGCTTAATTTTTTAAGAAGACCAAAAAACCAAAAATTAAGTTTTGCGAAATTAATGAAAATAAAATACTCATTTTTCACTTCACAAATAAAAATAAACATGAATATATTCTAATTGTATTTCATTCTCTTTAATATTCCAATATTTTAATTTTATGGGGTTTTTTGTTGTCCTGAACAATTTAACAAATGTATGATATGTGTTGTCAACTTATGGCCATCGATATTTAATTTTAGCCTTTTATGGCTTAAACCTAAAAGCATTTGAAATAGTAAAAATGGTTTTTTTTAACCAATATAAGAATTCATATACATTTTAAAAATTGACGCTATCGCTTTTTTTCTCCAGTAAACTATTTTTTTAAATTTCAGGCCAATCTATGGAATCTTCAGTTGAGTATAGGAACAACTTTGAGTCAAACTAGAAATGTAAAGAAATCAAAAATCCCTCTACATTTGCAAATAATTAAAATACTTAGTATCTAAAAAGAATTACTATTTCTAACCCATTCAAGAGTGAGACCTTTATTAATATTAATTAATAACTGTGTAAAAATATGGATAAATAGTTATACTTACAAAAAACTAAAAAGATATATACAAGCAGGTTTAGTACATCATCATGAGCCATTTTAAAAGTGTTAAAATATATTGTCACATTTTTTTTCAATTATAATATACTTTACTAACATGGAGATATTTAACAGTAACTAGCACTTCAACAAGCACTTCGTCAAGATATTGATATAAACCAGTGTTACTTATAAAATTGCATAAGAAAAAATAAGAGTAGTCAAAATATCGACCAACACTATTAAGATCCGTTTTTCATATCTTATGAATACTAATAACATAACTAAACTCGGCAAAATAAGTTATAACAGCTAGTATATATTAGTTATGGTTGGTAAATAAACCATTCTTATAAATAAATTTTAATTTCTATAAATTGTAAATTATCATATTTAAAAGATGGTCGATTAATCGACAGTCAAACAATGAATTGTGGAAGATACAAAAGAGATGGAAAGAATACAGCGACTTTTAGAATAATAATATTTCCATGTTTATATCATTCTGTTGGCTTAAACAATTTTTTTAATGCATACTTCTAAACTACAAGTACATGTTGCCAGTAAAAAAATCGTGTTCGATTAAATATTTTGCTTTATTCTTCAACATCAAACCCGTAACCGTACTTACTCTACAATCTTCCGCATCTCTACGTATATTCGAGGGTATGAGCAACAAGAGGTGCTGTTAAAGGTTGATCCATTTTCTTAAATGTACAAGATAGTTATTATCATCAATAATGTCGTAAAATTAGAGCTCGGCGTGAAAATGTAAGAGACAAAACATAACAAATTAATATATTTTTTAAATTATATTTCCAGTGGTTGCTTGTTGTTTGACAAGTCAGCAAGTCTTGAGCGATCACTAGACTTGTTTATAATTAAAAAATATTCAGCTTTAAATGATGTTTTGTCTCTTATTATGTGATAAAACTAGATGGGTTCAAAACGTGCAGATACGATTAATAAATAATGGTGCTGGATTTTAAATACACCCATTTCTTAATCCACGATAATCAGTTATGCAATTATAACAATGATGGTTATAAAAATGATTCTAACCTAACGATAAAGTAGCAACATCGATATGGAAAATGTAGACATTGTAAATGTAATTTCATTTATTATTTATAACATATGTTATACTTATACCATTCGACAACAGCCACGTCTATTTTTATTCTAGGGTTGATGCTATGTCATATATATAAATTAGTATTGTTTTTCATTTAAATATTATTTAGACAGATACAGTCTTTATAGCATTATGCGAATATTAAGTGACAAATTTTCAACGAATCAATCAAGTTGTATTTGATCAAATATGAACATAGTTATTTAAAAACACATTTATATAATATACATATTATGCTATGGATAACCTATACAATACGATTATATAATATATTTAGAAATAAATACTGCATACATTAAAATCAATGAAAATTCGTGTTATATTATTCAAAAAAAATGAAAATTATAATATGTATATTCCGTTATTAATTATATTTTTTTTAGTGACTAACACCATGGTAACTCGATTGAAACGAGAGTTAAAAATGTTTGATTTTAAAGTGGTAAAGAATTCTGCGAAAGAAAGGCAAATGTTTCTATGGTAGATGGTACATGTGTGTTTTGTTTCTTTTCTCCTCTCACTTCGAATATTACCTTCATACATCTTAAACCACAATTATTTTGGTGTATTTTTTAAATTTTAAGCGGACACTTTAAAACCAGATTTGTAATATTAAGTTTTTCCCGTGATATTATTAAACATTTTGGTAAATAATGAGATCAATTATATTTATTTATAATGCAATATATTTTATATAGATTTTCCAATGAAATGTTTTGTATGACTCATATTTTGTATTTATGTTTTTTAGATTGATTTCAAATCTATTTTTCTCGTATACTTTACTTTGATAGACTCAAATTCAATTATTGTACTTGATTTTTATGCATAAAAAGTATAACTGAACGAACTCTTCAATATAGCAATCGAATTGAAAGTCAATAATGCTGCCCAATTAGTTCTCACAACCCTTTTTCGTGAAACAAAAATACTATTTTAAGATGAACCTCTTGTTTTTCTCAGCATCGAAGTTTGAACTTTTTTCAAAAAGGTTTTTCCATTTGTTAAATATACAAAACTGAAGCGTAGTATTTTGAGAATTTTTTCCAAGAAAAGAAAAAAAATTTACCTATTTTTAAAATATTGCTTAACTTTCCTTGTTAGTGAGTTCGTATTTTTGTCAGCCATTGTTTTTGTTCAAACCCTTAAGATCTTACCATTTATTTTGAAAAAGCGTCTGGAACAGTCTATAGGCTGTTAAGACAATATTTAAAGATGCTTTACTCGAAAAAGTCTGGGGACTGGGAATCCTGAAGACACCATATGTCCACATATATAGCTAAACAATATATTATAATAGTTTTACATTGAGTTTACTGCTTAAATTTACTGTCATTTGTTTGATAAAAATCATAGGAAAAAAGCATTCGTCATCGATTTGTTATTTTATGACATTTAGTTTTGCTAATTTCGTATACGTTATGTTATATGTATATTATGAAAATAGCGGATATTATATTATATAATCACTGTCAATTTCATGAAACTGCTCTTCGCAAGTGTTTAGCTTTCAAAACGATCGATAATGTATGGTGACATATAAATATATAAATACTTAAAATTACAAAAAATGTATCATAATGTTCTATATAATTAATCTGTCAATTTTATTTATTAAAACAAAGGTTTTTATCGTAACACCTATCCCTTATATTAATCAATAATTTCATAATATAAATTTTAAGCCGCACCAGCGGAATGCGAAAATATTAAAACATAATAAAATAGATTTGTTTTCTTTTTGATTTTCACACTAATATATTTTAATGTGGCAAGTCAATCATACGCATTTGTTTACCATACTGTATGAAACAGGGTTTTGGGTCTCGGAAATCAATCACGGACTGTTCTGACTCAGGAAGTCTTTCAAATTATTCTTGCAAGATTGGATTAAGCATACGACTTTGAACGCTCAGCACGTACTCAAATATAACATTTTTACGACTTTATCAATATTGACATGCAATATTTAGAAAAAAATTGAAGATTTTCCAGGTCATAGAAAAGAATACAGTAAGAATTACTGCCTCTGTTCAATTAATATTATTTTCCTTTCAAATTGAAGGTGAATTTTTTTACTTTTAATTTATTTTATTCCATTGGTGCAGTTTAAAAATCTTGAATCGGAGATACATATTACAAAAATTATCATGAAAAAACTTGGTAAATACATAATGATACCTATGTTCTTGAATAAATAGTATAATGTATTTTTTATTGTTTAAATTTAGGTTTATTATGAGTTAATAACTTAACACTAAAATTTATTTAAAGCGTTTTTCTTTTTACATTTCCTGATGTGAAATATATATTTAAATTGATATAATGATGTAAAATATGAACAACAAAAAATGTTATATTTAAGCCAAGTGAGATATTGCTAAATAAATATAAGATAGTTAACTGTAATACTACATATATTTCAATTAATTATAAGTATGAATAAATTGACTTCATAAAAGTGTGATTATAATTTCTCTACATTAAGTGCCAGTTTTAACTTACTTTAAAGTATTTTCCACATAAAAAAATATAACGATTTGTTGCTATTTTATTTGTTCCTTGAATGTTTATTCTAATAATTCCAATATCACAATATCAATTAATTTCTTGTGAGATAAAAAATACAGCCGCAGATTGGAGGTAACTAAAAGAGATGTTTTCAATTTCAAGATCACTTGTTAGTATTTAATGCTTTGTATGACTTTGATTATGTAGAAACTTACCATTTGATTTGGTTGGCTCTATACATGAGATTAAGATACAGCAGAATATAGTGTGTGAATTTCGATATTTTCCGAAATTCTATAACCGTTATTTACACGTGAAAACAATATAAATTCAGTTCAATTTAAGTGTGCAACTATGAAATTTACAACAATTCAATGGTGAATTTCGCAATCTTCATACACAAACTTTGGTAGTTCATATGCTCCATCTCATAGCGGAAGTAACTTTTTTTTATTTCAAACATGATATGAAATTTTGCTTTTTCGTAATTTATCTTGTATGGAACTGTATTTCCTATCCAAAGGCTATTTATTATACATTTGATAATGTTTGAACACTGAACGAAATATGTGCCGTATTCGACGATTTATAATTGTTGCAAATATAGAATGTTTAAAAATAATTAAATTATCAATTTTTAAATTATTTGTTATTATATGGGTTTATATTTTTTTATTTATTAATTTTATTGAAACAATTTATTATAAAGTCATTGAAATAAAGCATAAACAAATATATACAAACCGAAAGTATATCATCACCACACTTTCAAATGTATAAAAATCTTAGATAGTCCTAACATACAATATAGTAATTTAGATTTTAGGCTACAAAAATGGAAGATACTCATAAATGATAAATTTTATCCATACATTTAAGCTAACATATATATGCATAATATAACTTATATACTGATAACACTATGTACTACCTAATATATGATATATATTATTTATAAATATAAATATATATATATATTTAAATATAAATAAAAACCTTTGCGAAATTTCCATGAAAATATAAGTTCATAAATGATAGTTTTCAATTTTATAATAACTTTAAGCAGAATTTCCCGAATCGGATATTAATAGTCACTTAGTAGTAAATGACATTATAAATCAAAATTTTCTTATTTATATGATATTTTACACGCCAGAAAAAGTTAAAATATTATTTTGTTGACCACAACCATCTGATTATTCATATGTATTTAAACTTAGTGGTCATCTCGTCTGGGAAAAGTCATCGTTCCCACCTAAGAACTAAAGTATAGCTGTTTTATATAAATAAGCCATGCGTTTTTTTTAATATTTTAATAAATTATTATCTACCACAAATATCCGATCAACACATTTTCCTGTCAATTGAAGAGTTCACTCGTAAAAATCTTAAAAAGTAAATTGTCAAATGTCAAAAATTCAAACCCATAGGATAAAAGTAAATTTCCAGATTTTGTGACATGGATTTTGAATAAAGCATTTCAAATTAAGCATATGAATACAAATCGACGGTTTTATTGCAATGTCAAGCCAGAGCTTACTCAAAAGCCTCTATGGGAAAAAATCTATAAACACCGCAGACACTTATTCACCATCTACAATATAGCCTGAAGGCTAAGCTCGGTGAAATGGAATAATATGCTGCTATTTACAAAAAAAATGTCATTTGCTTGTAAACATCACATCAAAATAATACAATAATTATTCTGTTTCTCAGTAATTATTACATAAACAATGACAATCATATAAATGTTACGCTGCTAGACCGGTTTTTTCGTATATTTTATTAAATTACAACATTACTTCATCGTAACTGTCTTGATTACAATTATATAATCATTTAATTTTCCAGCCTTACTTGTCAACGTCATTTGTTTATTAATTATGTAAATTGATATTTTTATATCGACTCGTCAGACTTACTGACCGGGGGATATATGTTATGTCAATCACTTTACCCACCACTGTATCCGTCTTTTCGATTCCAGAGCTATCCAAAGCTGTTCCTCTTCGCTTGGATGATTAATGTATTTAAATTAAACTAATTATTTTTTATAAGTTTCATAAATATTAGTTTCGATGATGTAAAAACAGTGTAGTTCACTCAACCTTCATAATATCAAATCCGTACCACTGTTTACATTACTAACGACACAACCACGTTATTTAACCATGATTCAAATAGCAAAGAAATCAAAATTGTTTCTCCTAACAAAAATAGCATTGAAATCTAAACTAATTAGTATTATTCATTATTTCTGTTAAAGCAATAGATAATTTATAATTATTTTCATTAGAAATACTTTCGATATCTTTTTAAATAAAAAACACGAAATATGTATATTTTATTGACATAATTCAAGTAAAGTTAGCCAGCTGTTTTGAGTAATGTGCTTAGGTATATCCAATCATTATTATAATTAATTCAATCACGGACTACTTTGCAACGTGTGCAAATTTTAAAACATCGAAAATAGCACAAATTTTATGCTACTTTTTTTTATTGAAGCCTTGTGGCCTCTTAAAGATTCATAGGTTTATGCATAGATGTCAATTATTAAGAGCCTTTTATGATAAATCAAAGCTATCGTCGCGTGGAATGGGCTGATAAGTCATTTATGATAAATTATGAAAATAGTCTTATGGCCACGCCTGTACTTTCATTGAAATAGTCTTCTATTAGATGGTATAATTTCGCTATCAATTAATCATAAATTAATATTGATTAACTCGATATTTTCCACATACTACCTAAAAATTAGCTTAAAAACATAATAATAATATATTATTCACATATTATTTTCAGCATTTCTGTGAAATATAAAAGTGTTGGCTTAATTGACTGAATAATATAATATATGATGATTAAACTGTATGTATTATACTTAAACTCAAAATGTTTGAATTTGGTAAACTTCCGCATGGATTAAAGCCTCAGATTTTACCTTTTAACATTAAAATCAATACGAATGATAAGCCAGAAAAATAGCTAGTTGTTTGATACGAGTATGTTGGCTGAGTAATTACTATATTAATATCCATTGTAAAAGATTTTGCACCGCTTGTGAATAAATTTCATTTTTGACATCGAACCCGCGTTTCGCAAAAAAATATGATTGGAAGAAGTAGACTCTTCGGAAACGGGTGTACAAATATTACGATAGGCAAAATCATGATCGCAACTAACAATCCGTACGAAGAATCCCAGACTATTCTTTTACTATCCAATAAGGGTTTATTATTATAATACTCTTCTGTCATTCGGTTCACCACCTCCCAGGCTACACCAGCTTTAATTCTGCCGAAAATATCCTGTCAATGATACTCAATGGTTTTCCATGACACCAGAATCTTTCGGTCAGAGCATCATCAGGCAGAATTGAAACTGTCCGGGGATTTCCTCAATACGTATCCTGATTAAATTTATTCATACAGTATCTTTGATTATCAGATATCTGCTTGATCCGTCCTTTAATATTTCGGTTTTTCTAATTTTCGACAAATACATCTGTTTTCAAACTTCACATACTGATCATTGAGAATATCAAGAGATTCAAATAATTATCATGTCCCAAAAGATTGTGGTATGCAAAAACGTATGTTTTTCGTCATGCGATCACTGAAGGCATGTTAAGTTCAATTTGGGCTGTCTGGGATACGCAAATTCACTCTATTAAAACTAATTGCAAGTTTCTCGTTGAATGGATTATATCATAATAATTTTGATATCCGACCGTAAACTATGCCATGTCACGAAGAATTATAAAAGTCTTTAAATTATAAGTTTATAATCAATATTAATTCAATTGCGTATTTTTATTGGAAACTTCGCAAAGATTCGAAAGGAGACCCACACCAAACCATTTGCACTAATAAGTTAGGCTAAAATATTATTTCTACATACATATTTATATATTATTTAAACTATATATACATAGTAATATAATGATATGAAATAAAATAATGATATATATATATGAAAGTGAACTAAGATGCACAAAAACTGTTTTTTGTTTATTTATTAGGTACAAACAATTTGTTCCAACTGAATACAAACGATATTACACTTTCAAGAAGTCACTAAAAAAAATGATTTTTATTAAATAATTTTAATTGTATTTAATTTTTTTTCAATTTTATTTTAGTATTAATATCTTGGTACGCAGCACTTAAATCTATGACAAAATCAGGAATATAAAATAGAAAATTTGATAATTTACTACTTATTGGTCAGATCTACCATATTGGTAATTAAAGTATTATTGAATGATTTTGAACGCGGCTGATAATCAATTTTTCAACAGTCCTATGATTTACTATATTATTCCTTGAATAAATTAGTTTTGTTGTCACACCACTGTGTAAAGACCAGTGATCAGTTTATTTCTCATATCTCATCGACTGTTTGTTAATGACGTCATATTCGAAATCACGATGCAAAAAATCTATTTTGTATTCCTAATTTTCCGTGTCTGTTATAACTAGAGTCACGCTGATTATTTAAATTTTAACCATATATAATTTTTTAATCACGTAAATTATATTTAAATTTAAATTGTCTCAGAATGCCCTGTTGGCTCTGACTTCCTTTACAAAAACGTAGCATTTTATAAAACTCTAACCGTATTTTATAAATATAGTAATTGTCATGATTTTGAACTATATTTAAAATAAATAATACATTCTTTTATTGTATTGTGTCAATTTTATTAAACAATGTAATTTTAGTCCTATTTGCTATATCTTAAAATCGATTTGAATCTTATGAATTACTTATTTCTACTGCAGTATCACAGTTTTTATGTTAGGTAATCAGAATGTCAGATTATTTTTTTCAAATTTTACATAACTAACTAGCCATTTAATCAACTGAGTCATCACGTAAAAACTCACGGACTTTCAGACAGCTAAATGAATCAATTCAATAATACAGATTTAAAACTTTGTGTATAATTGTATTGAAACATACACTGTATACACTTTTTCACAATTTGAAGATGATGAATTGCAAAATAAGTGTCTTGATTTTTAATATGTATAAGATATCAATTACATCAGGCACAATGAGTTGATTGCATCAATTATTAAAACAATTAAAGCAATACGACAAAATACGTTACATTTAAATAAAATTGACACTGTACAAAATTAACTAAGTTACATCTATTTTTATTAAATTATGGTTTGAATATTGTTTATTTTAATTCTTTTAAATAACCAAAATGGCCTGGTAAAATTAATAGAAAACCGTGTATGTGTATTAGTCTTTTCCTCAATGATATATTAATATGTTTTTCTTTTTTTACACTTCTGTGACGTCTACAAAAATTATATATTATCGTTTTAAAATGTACAAAAAGTCTTACGTATTGTTTCTATTGATATATTGTTTGTCTTTTTGATTGTACATTGTTTATTTCGTTGAATAAATATGAGTTTAATTGACATATTAATTTTGTTTTAATTATACTACATACCAAAACACACATGGTATCTGCAGCTGAGGATATGGAAATAGTTTTCGGCGGACAGACATCATGATAATATTACAAATCCTTCCAAAAATATTATTAGGAAAAACTATAGACTGGACGTTTTTGAATTAATTGTGTTATGTGAACTTGATGCATAAAAATATTAAATATTAAGTTTTACAAATAATGTCACATTTACAAAATACATAAGATTTGTGATTAATTTTACCACAAGTGATCAAAAATTTATTTAAAAAATCGTATCAACTTTTGTATTGTAATTCATTATGACATATTTAAACTAAATCTATTTTACTTAATGCATTTAGAGAGTTACAACTAAGTGTACTTGTATATAATATGTAAGTTAAGTGCAAACTATCAAAAATTAAAGCAGTCAACAAAATAAAGCCATCAGGACTGGTTATGGATATTTTTTAATATGAAATATACAATATCTACCTATATTAAATAAAATCTCAACAAATATGAATTCGATAGAAAACACAAATACATCCATAAACACCCGGTTATTTATAAGCTGATATTTACATCACTAGAAGCTTTCTCCGAATTACTAATGATGAACTTTCAATAAGAAATAATCACCAAATATAAATTACGAAGAAACATTAATATAATTATAATTTTATGGCAATTTAAGAAATGATTCACTGAATTAATTAATCTCCATTTCCCGGAAGATGTATGATATATAACGAAAATTGGTAAAAAAATCCTACCTACATTCAAACACTCTCATTTTTATTTATATTTTAAATGCTTAAATGAATACGAAAATGTAGATTTCCATTTTCGTATACAATCAAATGCAGGGCATAGATTACCAATGAGGTTAGCGACTGGCGAACAACCAAAATCTTAAGATACATGTTCGCATTGTGTAGGTTCATCTGCTTAAAGTGAAAGTGGTGACTGTGTTTATTTACCTTTTAGTTGGATATTAATTAAAAACGGCAGAGACGGCACTTTCTTATTACTTATGTAAATATCACTGTCTAAAGTCGGCCAGAAGTCAATAAATAAATTGATTATTTAAAAAAAAATTGTATTACATACCTCTATTGAGCGGATAAACGTGAACATACACACGTGGACTTGAGTCCTGTAGCTACATAAAAAAAGCTTTGCTCAGATGCAGGACATGGATACCCAGTAAGGTTAAGTTTTGTTCTAGAGTCGGTCCATGTAAAAAGTAATCTGTGAAGATTCACTCTATGTCTTTAGGTGCAAGTATTGGAAAACATGTTTTACACAGTAGAAATGACATCTTGGGGTAACGTATATCAGGACGCATATAATCCGTGTAGCCGGCCCTGCTATTTGCTAATTACGAATACAATGGTAATTATTATACATACACGCTTAATTAGGAAGTTATGTGAGTATTGGTATCTTTAATTTCAACATACCAAATTAATATAGTGCAGATATTTTCTTTTAATATAGAAGTCGAAAGTTCCTTTTAATGTATTCGTTAAATGATTGCTATCGATAGTGCTGTTGAATATAAAAACAATTAAAAGTTTATTTTCTATGAAACATTCATTTTATTACGTTCAGTTTCTAAGTGTTTATTTCAAGTGTTTGAATTTAAGGAAAGTTTGAAAATGGTGAGTCAAATAATTTCAATTTATGGATTAAGCGTTTACTTTGTGGTCATTTTTAGTGCATTTGAACGACTTACTACACGTATTTTATGTATATTATAAACTTTGTTGAATATCAGTACGAAATATTGCGTTAGTTCTCGCGTAGTAATATAAAAAAAAATATATTACGTCTTTTGTGTTATTATTGTTCATCCACTTTCAGAGAGATAATAATTTATAAAAAATGTTTTACGTAGAGAAGTTTCATTTTTATCGATCAAGTTAATCCGCATATATTCTGAAATCCTAGTTGTAAACAACGATTAAAATATAATAAATCTTAATACGGCTTGTCTTTTGTTTTACAGAAATGTTCCATCAGTAAATCGATATCTGTGTTAATGATTGTGTCAACAATCCTGACATTTTCTTCGGCCGCCCAGTATACAAATAGATTTGACAATGTTAACATTGAAGAAATAATCAAAAGCGATCGTCTTCTCAACAATTACATCAAATGTCTGTTGGACATGGGCAGATGTGCACCGGATGGAGCAGAATTGAAAAGTATGACCACAATGTTGACGTAATTACCATAATATAATACTTTGCAGTTTTAGATTTCTTAACCAAACTCAATTTTCTTTGCAATTTTTATTTTGATCGCACAGACCTGTGTGTTACTTTCCACTGCATCAATTCTACTCTCAAATCCACCATTGTAAACTAATAACCTAGACCTAACTTTCTGCAAGTTTCTTTGAAATCATTGAACCCTCTAAATTGCAATTTTCTTTCAAATTAAGTAAAAAATAAATAATAGTTATTAAGTTGTCAAACAATATACAAAATGTAACATGACAGCTTCGTTTGGTGCAGAATAGAGTTGGGAAAACACTTAAAAATTGAACAAGGGCATCTTTCCTGTTATATCTTAATTGTAGTGACTAACATTATTTTTATATTTTTCAGGAGTGTTATCGGACGCACTTATTACAAGCTGTATGTCCTGCTCATCTAGACAGCGTGTCGCAGCCATGAGACTGATCGCCCATATAACAGCTCACAAGCCTGATGTCTGGAAGCGGATTTCGGCCAAATATGACCCACAAGGGATATTCTCTAAGAAGATGGGGATTCAGATTTAAAAAGACAAACTTACTATGAATGCAGTTTAATTAAAAGTTAAATTGGAATTTTGACATGCGATTAAAATCTGAATTTCGCCTTTTGACAGCTATATAATGAATACATAAGTTATAAAATAATAAAAACCAATGTGTTGAATATACTATACATATTTTAATGTTTGTAGTGATTGGATGTTACAAAGCGTGTGGTAATTATAAAATAAAACAAATACCATAGACTTTTACCAAATATTTTTTTTATTCCTAAATTTGATAAATACTATATAATAATTATTTTAACCAATGATAATGATTTAAATCTGGGAGCAGATCCAGTTTACAGACTTAACGTCTGTCTGTCATGTTGATCCTACGTCCTCCTTATGAATCAAAACCGAAGTGTTAAACAAACCTGCCAGCAGTGTTTAACAAAATTGCCTTGATTATTGTAATTTTCCACCTGGGTTTGGAGAATTTAGATGGGTGTAATTATATAAATATCTAAAACAGCATCTATTTCTCTCGGTACTACCTCATTGTTTTCTTTTCTTTTTCAAATTTTATCTTCATTATAAATACTTTCATATGTTTAATTTAAATATACTTTTTGTATGCCATGTTGTGAATGTCTTGAAAATCCAATATGCAATGTTCTCAGCATGTAAAATAAATCAATCAGGTGAATGTTGTTACTGACATATAGGTCAAAATCCTGGACGAGCAGTGTATGGTAGTACTATAGGGTAATATACACAGGAAAATATATGCTTCAATCTATGAGATACTTATTTTCTAGTACCGTTATAAATATGAACTTAACTTAAACAGTGAGTCAAATGTTATGAAAATTACGAAGATTCAGATTTTCCAGTGAGCTGTATAAATTCTCTAGAAAGATAGTACAGTATCTTTAAAGAGATATATAATGAAAACTGAGTGCCAGTAAACTACAGCTTTGATGGTTAGCTAGCACTGAAGCAGTCTGTTTGAGAATTCATACAGACATAGTCATTCTGCACATATTAAAGTTGATTGATCACTGATTATAATATTTTAGACATTCAATAGTTCCTAATAAATATAAAAAATTAAGAAAATCCTAGATTCATTGTTATACATAAAATTCTTAACAATAGTTTAAAAATACTAGTACATACTTAGAGCAATGACTTGATCAATTAGACTTATATTGTCTTTCATTTATATACGCTTACACTAGGTCAATTCGCTACGAATATTTGATTATATTATAGTTAAAGTAAAACTTAGTTACAATGAGCACTAAAAAAATGGTGTGGATTTCTATTAATATCTATTACATAATTAGAATTGTTATTATCATTAACTGGAAATATATTGTCTATGCTCAAATTCTACTTTTACATTCGATGGTAAAAATATCGCTTGCTATCTAGGATACACATCATTTATGAGAATATACAGAAATACAAAGAATATGTATCTTCAAAGTGCCAGAACCATCTCTCTAAGATCTTATTTGACACGGATTAGTGTGCATGATTCCCATTCTAACTAAATGTTATTATTGTCAACTATTATATTATTGGAAGCTAGATAATTGTATCTAATAGAAATCAAACCACAATAGTTGACTAGTCCAACAGATTATCGTACGGGCATGTGAAGCTTTGACATTTAAGGAACATAAAGAAAACTTCCAAAGAATATGATTGACATGTTACAATTTGTTTTATATGTAAGAAGGAGATTCTACAAAGCCATACTGACAGGCTTTAGAGACAAGACCACCGTGAACAATTATTTAGGAAATATGGTATTAGCATCTTTGAATTTGGAAAAAAATTATAATGTGTGTACAGCATTGAATACTGAGATGCATACTTATTAACCTTATGAGCTCACCAGCCCAAAAGCATCAGGATCCATTCCTTTGCGCATACTTCTTTAACCATATCTGCTTTCTATGTATTTTTGGTAGACATCAAGGATGATGACATGATTATGATCATTTGTGCAAACGTAGCTTAAGAAATTCGTTATGAAAATGTCACAGTAACGTCAACTGCTGCAACTTTGCCTAGAGTAGGTAGCCAAAAGAAAAAAAATTGCAGACTTTCAGGTAGGCATTTCAATATTGCCGCACCTTAAAAAAAACCATAAGCTAAGTGGCTATGCACTCAAGGCAAAGTTACGACGGCTGATGGTACTTAATATTTCATTCTAAGATATTTTTGGTTTGTTTTACACATTAAATACATTTGATAATGTACAATAATTTATTAAAAAAAATTTCAAAAACAATAAATAAATCACTTATTATAAAAAAATACATCTAACCTTTAGCATACCAACACAAACAAATACTTTCAGTAACCATGGTGTGACGCAGCATTACCATATGGTTTGATTTTTGTAATTTATGTAGTTTTTTTAGCTCGCGTAATGAATATTCAATGATTTGAAATTTACTATAAAATATTTGTGAAATTATATTTATGACAACGATTTTCGAAATTCGTGAATTCTTTTAAAATTATAAAATTAGTAAAAGTAAGTATTTTTTTCTTGAAGTAAGTATATTTTTTTTCTGTCAAATCTTTTCTCAAATGTTAAAATAAATAACTGATATATACATGAAGCATTTACCGCGCGACCAACGTGTGATATCTGATACTGGACATAATGACGTATAATGAATAACTGTCACACCAAAAAAATAGAGTAATGTCTAGCGCAACAAGTCGAAAGATTGTTAATTTTTTCGATCTCTATCTAACCAATTGATATTCGTAGTATTCTCTCATTTTTCAAAAATAGCATGCATACCTTTCTATCTTATGTGTCTTCATATATTTCTATCGTATTTTTTATATATTGAGTAGTAAAAACGATTCGATGAGATATTAACCATTTAAGCCCCTCATGCAACCGACGTTACAACATGGGTACAGACGGGTTAAATAAAGTCCATTGGTATTTTTCAGTAGAACTTCATTTGAATCCACAGATGAATTCTACACGTTTACAGGATTTGATATTGGCTATTTTAGCTATCCCACTATGATGAAGACCATAATTATAAACTTTAAAAATGGTGTAATATACTCGCAAATTAGCTTAGCTAAGTGAAATATATATTGCAATTTCAATCAACCCCATAATTTTATTGACTATTTAACCTGATAGTCTGCATTTTTGTAATGTTTGCAATAAATTTTTGCAGGACATAGGTTTTCATTATTGGAACAAATAAGAAATTTTCAAATGAAAATTCGTTCATTTTTATTGCCTGTAGCATGATGTTTTACTAAAACGACTTGATAGGCTAATTAATATTATATTGCTTTAACTTGATAAAGTCAAAAAGTTTACTGCAGCCTTTTACATGTGTAATAATTTCAGAAATTCCAATGTAAACAGCTAAACAAAGTAAAAGTTCTATTAATATAGTAATTTTCATATGTTTAAGTAATCAGAATTATTATCCAGTTAGCCAGTTAGCCAGACAATTTTGAGTGTTTATTATATACATATGACAATTTTAATGACAAAACTAATTAACCTTTATAATAGCTGCAATCATGTATTTTTATTTAACAATTAAACGAAAATCTATCAATAGTAATGTATAAATTAAATATGTTTTCCATCTACCTATGAGGTATTTCCTTTCTATGAGGAGATTTTCATCTATTTATATTTTTTTTTTTCAAAAAGAATTCAGTCTTAGCATATAACTCATTGAAAACATTACAGTAAAATATTTTATGCACTGGATTTTGGTTGACTAAAGTCTCACTGGTATTATTACAATACACATAAAATTTGAATTTACTTATTTATCTTTATAGGAATCAGAAATTATTTCAAGTTAGTACGTATAATAGTATTGATAATGAAATGCTGCCCATTTATAGCTTGTAGTTTTGTTGATGTTGCCAATTGTAACACCAAACTATAAAGACTCAAAAAATACATAGCTGAAATTTGAGAACAGAATAGTTATAAGCTTTTTTGTATGTTTTCATTCCAATCAAATGATACTGTAGCGCTGAAAAACAAAATATTACATTTAAGATGAAGTCAAACGGTGTCTTGCGATAGTTTCTCTCCATCTTTTCTCCTGTTTCATTTGCTCCCCTTTCGTGGTCCTGCCAGATGTCTGAGAGCACACTTGGCTGCAGTGCATTTGGCGATTCGATAATTTCTGCCAACGCCTTTGAATGCTCCGGCACCCAGAACTTCAACTGTGACTCTGACGCGTCTGCCATCTGCCAATTTCTCTGGTTTGCTGCAACAGTAAAAGAAAGCTTTAATATAATATTACCATCAAAATTCTAGCACCAACACCAAACAGTAAGAACTTATTATATATCTTCTAAAATATTTTATAATATCCACAAATTGTATTTGCAGTAGAACCTCGATTATTCGAATTGAATTTCATAAATATATGAATTTGTAAATTTTTAATCACGAGACAATAGTATGCGCTTGGATTTCACATGTGGCTGTCGTCCTCTGAAGGAACTATTTTCATTAATTATTGTTTTTTATTAATACCGCTGTCATCAAAAAAAAATGTGTTTTGCTGACATTTAAAAAATAGCGGGATATTTTAAATGGCTTAAAAAAAGGTGATTCGGGATGGTTTTTATCAAACAAATATAGTGTTGAGCTCTTAACGATCTCAGGTACAAAAGAACAAAGTGAAGATATTATATTATTGTGTCGAATTAGAGTATCGGGTACTATTCGTAGGATGTATTCTATTTAAATTAATGTTGTAGTTGCCATATTCACAAATGAAACAGATATGATCATTTAATAAGAAAATGTAAACTGAATATTCACCCAAATTTGGCTGTTTCAGGTTCCATCTCGAGCAGCTCCCTGACTGGGCTCTTGGGGACAGACTCACTGAACGCTTCGATCTCTCGCTGCATTAATCGGTGGTAAACTTTCCATACAGAATCCAGCGACATTCCTTAAAGATAATCACAATTAACATCGTCACTATAATTACATTTCAATCTCATATTAATTTATTATTTGTGCATTTAAAACAAAGTCTTCAAATGTCCAATATCCATTAACCTGTTAACCGGGCGGTCCCCTTTCCAATTACGCATCTTGCAATGGGCGCG
>JAGVSQ010001181.1:0-30969 GCA_022683975.1 Rhyacophila evoluta | reverse complement strand
AAGGAAGAAGAGAGTGTCTACCAAGTAAGTTAGACAGACCCTATTCTAATATTGTGTATATATATATCTTATATGTATCTTTGAGATCTCTTTATTGATATATTTAAAGTTTAATAATTGCAATTGCACCTATTATAGAAACGCTTAAACTCTTCATATGAAAATATGTTTTTACTTAGAAACCGATTTTTTAAAAATTAGCAGTGCTGAAAAAATTGCGTAATTTTATTTTATAAAATAATTTTGATTAATGCTATGTACCGATAAAATAATATTAGAGTTCAGCCCCCCTTACCCACCCCCTCGGTACGCCACTGAAAGAGGGTTATTAATGATTCCCAACCCTTCTCTTTACATTGTCTCGCTGGGCAAATGATTAATCTGGTTTCCCGTTTTGTTTTCGACTGTTTGTTGAATCATTTATGATTATAGCAACATTATTAATTAGGCGCTTGTGGCTGGTTATTCCACCAGCGACAGATATGTACAAAAAATGCCGGAGTTAAAATCGCTCTTTGCGGAAATAAAAGAAAAATTTCATGCTCGCGATATGGCAATATTGTATTTTTAAATTTAGAACGATATTTATTTATATTCCATTCGCACAGAAACCTTTTGTTTTTTTGGTGTATTTATATATTATAATAATGCGATATTTTTAGTAAGATTTTGTTATATTTTACAAAAGCATTATATAACAACGACACATAACGAATTTAACGTAACCGAAAATTACTTCCTTCACGAAATTCCTTTAACACCAAGATCAAGGCCTCGATCAATATGTTTCTACTTTCAAACAAACTTTTGCTTCCTGACAATAGGTTAAGTCAGATAAAATTAAGTTAAGCTAGGTTAAGTTATGTTAGGTGAAATACGGTTGTATTGAATAAGGTTAGGTTTGGGGAGATAAGTTTTATGTTTTTTTATGATATTTATAAGTGTATCACAATGGGTGATTAGGAAATGGCTATTTAAGGTAAATTTCCAAGGGGCTTCTTTGTATAAGGTAAATTTTCTAGAACCATAGTAAATTGTAAATGTAACAAAACACCAATTGTGTCTTCTATTTGCCTATAATGAACGAAAATATGATTAAAGATTCTGTCATATAAATGATATTCGGATAGGGTGAGAAAATATTATAAAAATAAACATCGTATTACATCGACAATGTTTTCTTTTTAATAAAAAAGAATATATATTTTCTTCCACCAGATTAAGCCAATAAATAAAATTTTCTCCGTATAAACGGCAGACTGAAAAATATAACTAATTAAAACTGGTTCATAATTAATGATATTTATTACATATCATATGGATATTACAATGCAAACAACTTGTAAGAAATGAGAAATGTTTTCACGAAAGTAATTTACCATCGAAGTCAAGCGAGTCATTTAACATGTAGTGTAAAATTAATAAAAATACACACGTGAATATTTATATAACATAGATTACTATAAAATTGATGATTGTATAGATCTCGGTCGTTACTTATGTGAGAGTTATGTTTTTAAAAAGTGCTATTTTGGATAAAGTGGTTGCATTTAATGTTACAGACAACTCACACCGATCGTTATGTTTTATTCAAATTATAATTGACGAATCGTCTCAGACGGCAATCAAAGAAATGATTTTAGTTTCCACTTAAATTTTGATTTTTCAACAGCAAAGCTAGAACCTTTAATTATAATTGTACGCATAGAAAATTTACCAGGCGTGAGCGCTGGAAAAGTGTAAATAAGTTCACCGCATTTTCATTTAATATTTTTTTTCACCATGTCCGCTCCGAAAAGATTTATACAGCGTGAAGATATTCGCTCCAAAAATGGAGTATATAAATCTTTGCATGAAATGTGAAGGCACGTCTTGACAGATTATTTTAAGCGGAAATTGGTTTTCAGACTCAATTGCTTGACCCAATGGCCATACGGTCTTGCATTTTTCAGACTTTCTAAAATCCAGCAGACGCGGAAAAAGCTTAAATGATTATTTTAAATATTTTTGTGTATCATAAATAACCAGCAGATTTTTTTTTGATATCATAATTATCCTAAAATACTTTACAGTTTTCATAAAATGAAGCTATACAGTTATTAACCGAAACTTTTTCCGTTACCAAATCAATTTGATATCTTTTAGTATATGTACTGGAAAGACTACTGTTATCCTTCAGAAAATATTGTAATGTACCAAAAAATATGTTAGCAAATATCAAACTGATTATTATTTTTATTGAAGCTTTTTTTTTACTCATGACGATTAAAGTATTTTTACAAATTAAAAGCTTCGATTTCTATGCTAAAAAAGTTTTGTTATTCTCAGCACTCAGCTTTAAAAAAATATATTATTTACGTATGTATAGCTGTCGATTATTTTCTGAGAAATATTAACACAACTGCCAAGCTATCACCATGTAATTATACTTTCTTTTTTCAAACCGGAGGTAAGAACGTTCATCAAAAGGAAATGAGCCATAAAGTGGACTGATATAAACAAGAAATAATTATTATGAATATTGCTTTTTATTAATAACTCAACATAATAAAAATAGCATTTACGGTTTTTTGGTAAATTGGTATTTTTAATTATAACATAATCAATTAATGACAGCTTCATAAGGTGAATAGAATAATTTAAACATTTTTTTTTTAATTGGTAAAACAAAATACTTGAAACGTTTGTTAGTTTTTTAGACAATATATTATTTGTAAACTATTCAGTAATAAATAATAATCCTTAAGGTGGGTGTCTCAAATTTTAGCAAGATGTATAACTCATGTTTGCCTAATATTTTCACAATACTGGATAATCTCTTGATCTGTCACTGCATCAAGTGTCTGCTCGAAAACTCTCTCGCAGCACTGCATTGTGCTAATTCCCAGATTTTAGATTGCACGAGAGCGCCTGTATACGATGAACGTTTTTTTATAAGGACGATGAAGTAAATTAGCCAAAAATTTCTAAGTACAATAAAATTTTCAAAATATAAACAAGTATAATATTAAAATATAAGATACTTATGTAACATGCTTATAAGTGGGCTAGAAAGTTGAAAAAATTATAATCAATTAAAATAAGTAAATAAATGGTTCACATTTTTTTTTGTATACGTACGTCTATCCATGGCGCGGCACTAATATCTAGAGTTAGAGTAGAATAAAACATGTAAGCATCAGATGTGTTTTATGTCACCTGCCTATTTGAATATTTACCCTCTATATTGATGAAAGAGTGCTGGATAGAATGAAAATCTTAATTATTTCTTATTTTATTACGTTGAATTGAGAATCTAGTATAGATTTTGATGGGATAGAATCAAACAAACTAATTTAGAATTTAAATTAGGAAGATTCATTATAAAATTAAGATAGTGTCGCATAACAATTAAACATAGTCGTTTATATAGTGAATGGTGTTTATAAATATTTGATGGATTTTTTGAACATTAAGTGTTTTAAAAAACCAGAAATACGTTTTTTAGTTTTATTATGTTTGGACTTATTCGACTGTCCATGTTTGCAGACATTTGTGGACACGTACTTAATATAATATGCCCTTACGAATGTTTTAGAAATATTGATGAGAGTTGAGCTATGTCTCTTCATCAAACAAACATTTATATAAAACAGTGTGTACAGATATAATTAATTTATTTAAACACTTTTAATAAAAATATACTTTTGTATCTTATATGCAGCAATATTATTGAATTGATATTTAAATTATAGCTCCCTCATACATCAGCTAAATATTAATAGTCAAAAATGCTACGTTGAATATCAGCAACTAAAACATATTAGTTTAATAATAATATGACAATACAAACTGCTTTCAATTATATTTACCAACATTAAACTGTTTCCTTATTGTAACATTTATGTTGTTATGATAATTGCATAAGAATGATAAATATATTTTTATAAAAGGAAAAACAAAAACAATGAGACAAATGAATATATAGTCTATATTCTTGGATCATCAATTGTTTATTCCTCCTTATTTTTGTCTATAGTGGAATATCGAAATTTTCCACCTGTAATTTAAAACACATCATTCGTTTTTGATTGATTTGACACGGAAGATTTTTTTTATTTATTATATTTTTGACATCTAGGATGTATCCTATAAATACTGGCTACAGATAATATTCGGTGAATGTACGGGGTACTGGCATGAATTACGAGAATGCAAACCTAATGGCCAGCAATAAAGGTTCTTGTAAAATGTATGCTATTTGTTGCCCAGATAATCCACTTATAGAGCGGATATGGAAGAAGATTTTTTTGTATATTTGTATAACAGATAATGTCAAAATCATTCCAATAGTATTAATACAATATTAATTTCTTATCGGTAGTGGATAAACACGTTTGTAAATCTTACTTGCATTGAATTTTTGAGTTGTGTAGATTGTCTTTTTTTTCCTTATATGCTATGAATCTGAATTCCACAGATTAGAAAAATATTTAAAGCATAACTGGGCTTATACATAATATGAATATAGTTATGCAGGGTATTGGGATAAGGATGAATCATAAACTGGTCAAATTCTTAGCAATAATCTGGAACACATTTTGGCGTTGGAAAATTTTGCAGTTTCCCTTTTGATAGATTATTGTGAGTTATTTTCATTACTACTATAAAAGATATGACTCAACTATAGAGAAGATAATCACACTAAATTTCGGCGTAATAAAAAAAAATGAATCGAGCTATTAGAATGGGCGTCATTAAAAAAACTGTTTATTATGGGCAAATTAAAATGCGGAGTCACGTACATTATAACAAAACGTACCTACATGCATCCAACCAGTACAAATGGACTCATTTAAAGGATTTGCTTTTAAAATACGTCTATTACGAATGTAAATTTTTTATATTGAATAATAATTCTCGCCCCCTCATTGTATTATTTCTTCTTTTTTATTTTCTCGTTTAAGTATATGTATACGCACCCAATATGCTTCATTAAATTCAACCCTATAAAGAATTTATACACAGTAAAGCTTTTCATAGAAATAATTGTCTGAAAATGAAATATATTTCGTAATTTATACAAGGCTTTGAAAATTGTTTATATAATATAACATTATATTTATATACTTTCCTCTGCTACTTATTATATTTGCAAAACATTTTACATTGACATCATATTAATATTTATCACAACTTTTACTTTTTTTATTTGAAATCCCGCACATTAATAATACTTTATTTAATATCCAAACGTCACCTAAGAGTGGAGTACATCGATTACCACACTTTTGAGATATCCTCTCCAGAAATAAATCATATAAGCTCTCTATACTATGAAGTGTTTTGAGCTGTTTTGAAGAATTCGGGAGATCCAGTTTTGAATTATTTATGTATGAGATTTAAACCTATAACTTCCAACATCAAAACACGTACACTAATAACTAGGTTATATAATAGAATCAACTTTAAAAAAATATTATTTTTAAATCATGTTCACGATATTCATTTTCTGTCTTAAAGGCTTGTTTTCAATAATTTTTGCTAGTGATCCACTCAAAACATTGGGAATAGAGATTGTAATCGAGAATTCTCGGGAAATTTTGAATGTTTTACATTATTTTATCGAGAATCTCGATAATTTCAATTTTTTACTTATTTAATATACTGGAAATTAAGCTTTTTTAATGTGAGTTGATAAAAAAACACGGTGAAACAAGATTAAGCACAATAAAGCCAACGCCGACACAGAATAAAAGAAACCTCTTATTTTCTTTATCTTTATACCTATAACTTAAACATCAGATTATGTTTTAATGAATTGTTTTTGATGCATATTATTTGTTAACTATTTATGAATAATTAATAAGTTTTGTCTCGTATTATTTAAGTATTTAATTTAAAACGAATGTGCGGTATTTCAACTAAATTTTGAAAATTTTCGAGATTTCTCGAGAATATTAAGTAAAAAAATCTCTAATTCGTGAGTTTGTAAAATTGTTAAAAAAACAGATTTCTAAATCTCGAGAATAAATGTCGAGAATTCACAATCACTTATAAGGCATTCATCCGCTGTATGTTTTTATGCTAAACATAATGAAATCGGAATTTGAACCGCTGATCTCTGGTTGGTGCCTAAACGACTAATGCTGCCACCGAAGCTATATTATTTGTAATAGAAACGAGTAGCCATCAGGCAGATCTTCATCTTCTCGCATACAAATAGATTGCATCAGTTTACCGAAAAACCGCTGAATTGAAAAACTGATGATGTTTGATGGGCACATATAGTACTCCTGAAAGATGAAGACTGTTGAAGAGTTCGAAATCCTTGAGTGTATTGACTTCATCGACTAGTATTAGTAATATTTTAAATTACTTGCTCTATAATTTATACCAAAATGCAAATCGTTCTAAATGCAAAAATATGATAAAATTGTAGATATAATGCAATATACCAGAACCCATTGCATTCATAGTAATAATATTTTACAATGCGGTAAATTTTAATTCCACTTTCTGCTGCGTCTGCACTTTTTCGATTCGTGCCGAAATTATTCATGTATTAGCAGTTGATCTGATTGTATTATTTTTTTAATTTGCTCCAACCCCAACCAACCCTCACCCGTATCCCACCTACGTTTTTTTAACCCGCCTGCACTGCCCACCCCATCTATATGCGCTGGATGTGTCAAACAACCTTAAATTTAATATTATATTTGGTTGTTTATTTTAATCTTATTTTTTGTTTTATCAACCTAATTTGAACTAATTTATGTGTATATGCAAATAAATTTAATATGAATCTAAATACTTGAAATATATTAATGTTGGTTAAGTGCTCAAATTATACGTCTAAACCTTAATTTAATTATCGCTGTGAATGTGGAGTAAATGAATCTCCACAGTGTGAAGACTTATGTCGACAGTTTTCACAAAGATTAACTGTGATAAATAACTATTGTGTTAAATATTATTTTAGCCTTCGTTTTATATAGTTTCGGGACAAGAATATATGATCTACCGTTTCACAGGCTCACACAATTTACGATTAGGCCACCGAGGTGTTATTATTAATAAGCATGTTTTTGCAAACTTAATTCATGTTAGTGAAATTCGAGTTATTTGATTAATAAATTAACTCTGTAGTTAAACAATATAACTTGCAAAATATGATGACATATGTCTTTATTATACACAATACATATTTATAATATACACGTCCCGCATTGAGATGTGGATGTGTCGTTTTAACATCTTTATCTTTTAATACAATACCATAAAGTCGAATAAATTTTCCATGTGTATATATGGATATTAAAATATTTTTTTTAAGCTTCGTCATTTCCAGAAATATTTCGGTTTATTTTTATGTATATAAACGTATATTATATTTGAATGCTTCTATAATTAAATAATAAATATCAAACGACGAAATACCTTATTAGACGGCTATTTCTATACATACACTAATGCTTATAAATAAAGTACCTATTCAATATAAAAATTAAAAGTTAATTGTAAGAGATTATTCGCAAAAACATATTAATTTCTTTGAAACTATAATTATAGGTCTATAAATTAATTGAAGAGTAATAAACAATTATTCACATTAATCACATTTTAAAATTTGCAGCCGATAGATGATTAGGTCACCAACTAAATTTAAACACAAAAACTGGATGGAAAAAATAAATAAAAAAAGATAAATAACCACACGAAACTTCATTCGAAAATTTAACTTTCCATGAAATACTACAATTATAGTTATGTAACAGTACACCTGAAAGGGGAAATTATTTATTCGTTTTTTAATAACAATCGTTATTGCCTCATTTCTGATGTCGGCTATTTTTTTTCTCAGCGGAAACATACCTATTAGTTTCACAATAATGGAAATTAACAAAAGAATTTATCGATTAAAAATCATAACGTATAAAGAAACCATCGCGTTGGAACATACCAATTTCGGCTAGAAGATTTATCTGTTCTCTCTATTTCAGCATAACATTTGCTCAGTGGATGTCGAAATGAATAGAGAATGTATTCTGGAAAATATTCATTTCATTAAGATTTTCAGTTATTTGAGAATATATGTATATTATAAGTTTTCATTACTTTATATTTTCTTTCATGCTATGTCTCGTCAATTTTTTTTGGAAAAATATCATTATGTAAATATTCTACATGTTATTTTTAAGAATTTATCGTATATCAACCATTTGATTGCAAAATAACGACATATTATTTCTTATAAAAATTTTGAAAAACGCAAATTTTTAAATGACATGTAGCTTTTTTTCAGCGATCAAGCATAATGAAAAAAAAACTTCATCAGTATATGAAAAAATATAAACGGTAGAATTTCTCGCGAGATTATAGAATTTTGAAAAACACGATGGTACCCTAAGGGTTTAACATAACACTGTAATACAATATTATAATGCTTCATGTATTATAGTCAGCATTTTGTGCTTTTTACTTTCAAATTTAAATTTTTTCAACATTACACAATTATGAGTAAATAGTTTCGTAGATGTTCTGATTTTCAAATATTTTCTTTATAAAAAACACACTTTTTGAGCTACGGCGTTGTTGTATTCAATGATCTATATTTTTAATGCATATACATGTTAATTGAAAATTGTTAAGAAAATACAAGGTTTTTGCCAAATCTGTGACACATTACAAATAGTAAAAAGAATAGGATGTTTAGAAACTATGATATATTTTTTCGTCGTGGTTATTGGATATTAAGATGTCTGTATCAGGTTACAGCTGTGCAAATCCGATTGCGCGACATCGAATTAGCGATGGACGATAGCTTTGTCGAATACTTGCGCCAGGGCCGGCGCCAGGCACGGGCCAGCGGCCAGTCGCACGGGGGCGTGTTGATTTAGGCGCTGCGAACCACCCGCAGAGCGAGCTCTCCTCTTTGTCTACTTTTTCGTTCGATTCGTGTGTTTTTCGGAACTTTTTTTCTTCTTTTTTTTACTCCTGCCAACGGTGCACGCTTTTTATTGTTCCGCCGCTTGCGGCAGGTCTGACGCCGTTTTGCAGACATTGTCAAGCAAGAAGTGTAAAAATTTTGACCCGTCTTATTGACAACATATGAAATATTTCATGACTTCCTTATACAATTTAAAATCTCTTTTAAAAATCGATGACTCAAAAAGTATATGTTTTTAAAAATTTCATTTGATTTAATATTTACATCAAAAGCATATTGTATGCTAAAAAACTTTGCGTGCAGTAACTACACGAGAATACAACTTAATTATTAAGGATAACAGTTTATATCATGGAAGTAACCCCAAAAAAGATATAATTAAAAGACATTTGAAAAGAAAATCAGGTCGGTTTTGTAAACAATGTTAGGATACGTCCGCTGATTTTTACCTGACTACGTCTTGAAGAAATGAATTAAAAATTAATTAATAAAAAATATTTTCTCTGTTGAATGATATCAAACAGATGTTCTTATTTTCATCGAGATTGTCTTTGCAATTAAAGCTTCACAATATAAATCAGTTATACTTGTCTTATCTTCTACGATCCACCATATATCCGCACCTTTTATACAGGCGTATACCATGGCATCCCAGAACCAGCTTCCTATAACTCCTCCCTTTTAATAACGAGCCTACTTTATAAAGACATTACTGTTCACTGTAGGATTTAAAAAAAATGAAAATGAGGGCCATTATCCATTTAAAAAAAAGTTGCTATAAGCGATCGATCTGGAACGTTATCGAACGAACTAAAAAAGCTTTTTCTTTTCAACTGACATATAGTATTATACATATAGGTATTGTAACTTAATAAAATAAATAACTAGCTATTATCTATCTGTTATATTGATCTAATAAATCTGGAGTCGCAATTGTCGTTACCATTAGCAAGCAGCTCGTGCAAAATTGACTCGGCATAATTTTTTTCGGTGAACCAATGCGCCACCCTGCACCGCCCGCCAGACAGCGCCCCTACATCATCCGTTCTCCACACCCGGCCCTCCCTTATCGGCCCGCTCTCGGGCGGCCGCCTTCCTATCGACGATTCTTTTATACTTTTTAGTGATACCCAACGGCATTTTTTGAATGTGTGCCGCACCATATACGCACGGTGAACGGGTGTACGGATGCATTTGATTGCGAGGCCGGATCAAGGCTAAGCTTTTTGAACCACTATTCCGTTCAAAAGTTATAAGTCACTTTTCCATTGACATAAAACTAAATATTCTTACCATGTTGCTGCATTAAAACAAAGCTATTATGTTATCGTAATGTACAAGTATATTGAGTGGGTCACATGAGAGATGCAAAGCACATTCATAATTGTATACAGACGTTAAAAAATGCTTGCTCAAAAAGTTTTATTTTTAACTTTTGTTTTATAAAAGTGAGCATAATTCGAATATTTAAAAAAAAAATTCTGTTAAGAAAATGAAATGAATTTAAATAAATGAAGTTTTTAAATTTTGTAACCCTTATAAATCGAACATAATAAATACTTTAGTTGCATATTCAAATTGTAATGAAGTGTATCAATACATTTTATATGATAACTTTAAAGTAAGGTTCTTTTAATAATACCTACTTGGAAGACTATACGGATCTTTACTAACATATCTTAACAGATTAACAACAACAAGAATTGATTTTAGCAAATTTCTTGACCAAATATGTCTCCAAATTTGTGATGCAAATCTTGTGCAGACAGAAGATTTTAATCTCTGTAATCTATAAAGCTGAAAGCACGTATGTTTACTAAATCACAAACGCGATTAAATTAAATGTTGTTTTTGTTTATGGGCACGTTTTTCTTATGTTTTTAGGTAGGTGTTTAAATTTATTTACTAATGATTTCATTGAAAACGGTATAATATAAATTGATAATAACGATATTTTACAATGAATTAAATATTATTTATAGTAGATAATATTGAATAAATATTAGTATTTACTGTGATTTTTAACGTAGACCACGTTGGATGTTTGTTGTTGTTTTTGGATTACTGTATTCCTCGATTCGTCTCTGAAAAAAAATGTCCATAGCGCACCATACGTTTGTGTTGTGAAATTGTATGCAATCGCTGTTTGTGATTGGACATACATGTATGCATAATCGCGGGATGCTTTTGCGACTGTGTGTGGATGCATTTTTTTGCGTTTTATTTTTTATTTTCGTTCGTTGAAATAATGGGCACAAATGCGGAAAAACGACGCCACCCCTTTCGCTCCCCCACATCCTGTGCACTCTTTGGGGGCAGAGGGGAGGAGGCTGGAGAGGAGACGTCCTGGTTAGGATGCTTTGTACGCTGCCCCGGAAAGTAATTTATTAGCAGTCAAATTTGTTTCATTATCGTTAATTCAAACGAAAGAATTTCCGTACAACACATATTCTGTCCGAATTGTAGCCAATGCAATCACTGAATGCTACGTGATATTGAACTGCCACATTTGTATCGAAAAAATCCAAGAGTTATTTAAATAATATCCGATATTAAGCCGTATAACTGACCTTATAATAATACGATCAAACATTCCCAAACGTTTACTTTACAATAATCTGAATTTCGTTACGACAGATCAAATAAAAAAGATCGTTTTGGGCAATACTGCGAACCATCTGGAAGCTTTTAAAATATGATTAATATTTTTGACTGATGGTGCTTGATGGAAATTGATTTTAAATTCTAAATTATTTAAAACTGGTAAGCTTCCATATGTGGGATCACTTTTAACGATGCGGGTTTCTTCCTTCGGCATCTTCAGGCTATATTATACGTAGGCAATGAGCAAACATATAACATACATATAATATAGCCTGAAGATGACGAAAGGCGAAGCCCAGGTCGCTAACAGTGATCTCACAAATAAAAGTTTACCAGTTTTAAATTATTTAGAACTTTTAAAATATGTTTATGTGAATAAATGCTACATAACGATAGTTATAAGTTGACAACACGTATCATACATTTGATATAGATTATCTATAGTACAATTGAATATGGCCGTCTCATTGAAGGCTGGAAATAATAGGAAAAAATTGTTGCCTTCTTTAATATGATCTTAGAAAACTGTATATTTTTGGCATTCAATAATGGTAGTCAATTCCGAAAAATTCGACAAGCAAAATTTGTATATGCATACGATTTAACTGTTTGAAAACTTGCTAATTAAAAGTGTCAAGGTGACAGATAATATTTTAGATTAATGTATTGAATTAATATATTATAGTAATATTATTTATTTTGCTGAATTTTAAACTGTATTCGTAAAAAGATACTACTTTTTTAATTATTAGTATAATTTATAATACATAATTATAACACAGACAATATTTATTATAAGACGGTGCAGTAATAAAACAGATTAACAACTCTTTAGCGAACTCCAGAAATGGGTCGGATACGTAAAATTAAGAGATATTTATTTTTTCAATTTTGTGTAGTTTTTTGAAAATATTACAGAAAATTTCCACGTAAGCAGACATAGTAATTTTTTTATAAATATAACCAACCAGACAAAGGAAAATATATTATTTATGATTAAAATAAGTTTTTTATACGTGACGTGTATTTATACATTTTTTTTTGTAATAGCGTTACAATCAAAAAAACATTAAAGAATCCATACAATTATAATTCAACATACTCATCCGTCGTTCAAAAATAGTCTCACAAAATAAATGCCTACTTAATTTTGAAAAAAATTCAAAAATATTAAATACAAAATAAAAAAAAGATAGAACTATATTTTTCTCAGTTTGACATTCAGTGGATTTAACGACCCTTGATATTTTTTAAACACTATTTTGTAAAAAAAATATTTGCTCCAAATACTCATCATGAGAACCGATAGTTTTATTTTGTTTAAAAACTGATTTAAATATTGACTATTTTGGACTAATTAATAAAATATGTATTTGATAAGTAAAGTGTGAGCATTTATTTTCTGTTGTGTTTTATCATTAAAGTATTGATGCGTAGTAATGTCATGGTAGGTGCTCGGTAAGGGGTAGTCATAATAACACCCCTTCCTGCCAGTGCCAACATAGGTGCGACTAGTGTTGGGTAGTTGTAACGTCCGACATATAGAGGCTCGCTCCGTTGGCTTGATTTACGACCAGCATCTCTCTTCGTCATCTCTACTTGGCTGGACCACGGACAACATTGACGTGGAATGATTTTACATGCAACGATTTATTAAATTTAAAAAATATATATCTCATTGAGTATGCAACAATGTCCGTAAATTTGACATATTCTATCCAGAAAACAATAAGTATTTTATAAATTCTATCATAGGAAAATGAATAACTATTTTTTTTTTCTATGATCACTCCCAAGCAAATGGATCTTCACAGGTTGAAGATATACACTCCGAGAGAGAAGTATATGGATCTCCGCAATGTGAAGACGTCTTGACAATATTGTTTTTCAGATAATTACTCAACCCAATGGGCATCCAGTCTTGCATTTTCGGATTTTTAAAATCCAACATATGAGGAATCAAAACCACGTTCCCCGGATTGCTAGGTGCGCACGCTACCATCTACGCTACTAGGGAGACACTAAGACTAAGACACTAAGACACTTAGACATTAAAACTAAAACTAATGGAATTTTGTAAACTTCGGTATATATCGTGATTTGCAACCATTGTATTATCTTTTATTTATATCGATTAACATAATTTCTATCAGATGATATTAATAATGTATAAAGCATAATTAGCTAACCTACGTCCCTTCGATTACGTAGAAGATAGCGTGCCCGTATAGCAATCCGATGAATGTGGGTTCGATTCACACATCTGCCGGATTTAAAAAAATCGAAAATGTAGGACTTGAATGCCCAATGAACTAAAGGATTCTTGTGAAAAATAATTTGTCAAGACACGTTTTCACACAACCCGTGTTTTGCCTTTCGGCATCTTCAGGCTTCATTATATGTGGGCGGTGAGCGAACATATAACATACTACATTAGTATCAATTTACATCAAGCACCATTAGTCGAAAATGTTAATTGAATATTTAAATACTTGACTATTATAGTTTTATGTTTGAACGTATTAACTGAAAGAAAAAAATGTAAATAATGTCGTTTTACCACTTTAATATTGATAAATATTTTCTCAAAGTTTAATATTATTATCTTTGTAATATCTATGAAAGTATTTTTACGGAGCTTTTGCCACACCCATTGAAATAATTATTAAATTTCGTTGATTTAATGTTAACAATATTTTTATGACTGATAGATTTCTCGGCTAATACCTGAAGTCATTTTTTATATCATAAATATATTCTTACACGTCTTTCGCATAACTAAACAAATAGCCGGACCAAACAATTTAGTCTGGATCACAAATAATAATCGGTATAGTATAAGTTGAAAGTATCGTTAGTTAGTAGAGTTAATTATTTAATTTTGCTTATATCCCATTTGAAAGATTTAACTTAGAACTAAATAAATATATATTCAAAAAAATCTAGGATCACGAGTCGTCACTGATAGTCTGTGATTAGACAAGCATCCATAATATCATTACTGCCCTAGTTTCTGTTATGGTATTGGTGACCGAATGCAACGGTTGGTGGTGTTAGTTTGTAAGTACAAATTATTAAGAGCAGTTCTGTATATGTGCTATTACGGTGGTGTAATTGTGAATAAGCAGGATTGATTTTCTGAAAATAGATATCTTTGCTTTATTATCAAAGCGAACCTAATTTAACTACACTGAAGTTCTGAGGTTTTCAAGAATATTATAATCTAATACAAAACTACTTTAAAAAACGATAATTTATTATGAAAATGAGTAAAACAAATATGAAAGTATATCAGGCTGAACAATAACCAGTACGAAACAGATCCTCATGAACATTACATCTGATATTTGATAAGATAATACTATACTGTTATCACATTCAAATCAATCCACAATATCTTAGACACACAGTTTTAATCGATTAAAAATAAAGGTTATTTGTTTAAAGTATACATTCTGTATGCGGTTTTTTATGGTGCCCATAAACCTACGGTCTACCTGCAGTCCGGGAAATGTCAGACCACGGCGATGCTTAGATTGAGGCAGCAGACAAGGCGAGCTTGATGTGTAACACGAGCTTATCAATCAGACTAACAGTAAATAACTGTTGATGCGGACTGTATAATTCTAACTAATCATGGTCTAGGATTGACAGTCCCCTGATTACAAGTCTACTGTACATTACTGTAGGAGAAACAATGAACCTGAACATCGAATATCTAATTAATTATTAGTTTTAAAAATAGGTGCTAATTTCATGTATTGAATAAAGTATTTTTACTTCGTGGAGAATTTGGAGTTGAAATAATAGATACAAGTATTTTTATATTACATAATTTCATTTAATAGAACCAGAATTCACTTGGACACTAGATAAGGATGCGTATAAATAAGTTCAATCGTACTTGTACGTTTTCCCAATTGTTACAATTTTAACGTCTTTTAAGGACCTTCAGATATTGTTTATAGATTGTATTTGGTATTCACGAACAAGAAATACGATTTACGGATGTCAGTTACATTTCGAGGTGTCATAATTATGTTAGCATACAAATTTAAATCCGAAACGTGCAATTATCGAATGACAAAGATGGTTATTCAATACAAAAGATTCATTCTGACGATGTTAACGTTTGGTATGATAAAAAAATCTTTAATTATGGAAGCGATAATAATCAAATACTGTAAAATGATAAAAAAATGCACTCCAAATTTATTTCCCTCATTGATATGGCAGTATCCTGGATTATTACACGTACAGTCAATCAATGTTTTAAAGCTTTATATTTGAATTTAGTTTGGCCAGGAACTCATTCTTGAGATAAGCAAACTGTAAACAAAATATTAATCTTCAAATTGTCAAGATCCCCATGTTTCATTTTCGAAACAAGGTGGTTAAAAAAGTAAAAATTACTTGCTAAAATATAATAGTTGTTAATGCTATTTCAGTGATTGAAAATGAACAATTTAAACGTGCAAATATCTCAAGAGTTATATAAATCGATTACACAAATAGCATCTTTAACATTTAAAAAAAGTCTTACAATCTAAAAAATGTTGTCTACTGTAATGTATATACAAATAAACATTTGTTGAAATATTATGTTGGCCTAAAATTAATGTTGAAAAAAGACGTACGTCAAAGGTTTCGAGAACGGATCGTCCGGTAATACTTTATTACCGCGATTAAAAAATGTAACAAATAATTTATTGCCGGACCGATCACTTTTTATCGAAAAATAGTTTTTCATTCGCCTGGCAATACAATATTGCTAAAAAACGCAAACTTTTTTAACTCGTTTTTCGTTCATAATTCGGCCGAAAGATAACGCTACGTGTTTGGATAAAAATAATGATTAATTGACGGTTTATTGTTCCGTAGACTTATTTTTTATAAATTCGCATTCATTCTTATGTTTTAATTGTGAATTATAAACAACTAATATACAAAGCAGACAAAATTGTAAATATGTCTATAAATTACTTGAAATTAATACATAAACTAACCTAAAATATATATACATATCGCTGATGATAAAACAATACCTCGTATATCATACAACACAAATTTTATAGGAGATTGAAGAAACTCTCTTTATTAACTGCTATGTTATTACATTATTTGTTTTATTTCAATGTTAAACGTGTTTTTTTAGAATAATATAATATAAAGTAGTTTATTTTATAATAGTGACTATAGAGATTTTTGTTATGTTGTGTATGTAGTATTGTTTTGGCATGAGTGGTATATTATTATATTCAATATATTTCAAGCATGGCCGCTCTGATTGTGAGCCACGTGAATTTTCACAATGTAAAAACGTATTTTGAAAAATAATTTTAGATTTTATTTGAATGAAAATTTTTGTCACTTCTGTAATTCAAGTTAAATTGATTGTCCATGCGTGATTTTTTTACCGTATTTTCGCCAAATATAGACATTATAAATGTCTATTGCATGAAGATATATCTTAGCATATTATTTTTAGGATTTGTCTCTTAGTAAAATTCACATCTGCTTTTCAATCTTTGCAATCCTTTCAATCCTTACGCAACCGCGGGACTTGAATAGGGGTAACTTGGCACCGAAGCACAAGTGCCAACCCATTGGAAAATATTGACTGAAAGTTCGAACAAGTTATAAATATGTGTCTGTAAATAAATTATCACCTTTATTATCAGAGAAGATATTATCGATGGGGCTTTTGCCTTAAGCAATTTTAGAATCTCGTATATTTAATAATAAACGTTCATATTTTGGGATTTTTCGTGGTAAATAAGCTTACTATGTAAGTGTACATTAGTTTTTTCAAATTATTCGGTATGTGAATTCGATGTTGATGTCAAACTTCCAAATTATAATTACAGTTGAAAAAAAAATAATTTCCCACACCAATAAACGTATTTTTAGTCACGAGCAAAACAGGATAAATGAATTAACCATGATAATATATTACCAATGCATTGAAAATATATAATCTCTTGGATTTATTGCTGATATCAAATTACTAAGCTTTTTATCGATTCTAAGCCATTAGTCATACACTTCTTTAATTATATAGAACAGTAGACTCTACCGTACATACCACTTACACAATTGAAAAACAAAAATAGCATTATCAGTATGAATGTTGTATGGAGATTGTTATGGTATCTGGCTTGAACTCTCAGTGATACTCATTTTCATCATGGCGGACGAGACGATGGTCGGATTTCAGAATTATAATTATTGCCATCGCCCGTTGACCATTACCTCTCGATCAAGATTTATCGAAGCATATTTTAAGCCTAACACTTGTGATACTCTGATAATATTTTACGACAAGCCTATTTTCCTGTCTTAAAAATATTAAGATATCTTAAAGTAATTAATTGTTATGAGTATATAATTTACTAGTGCTATGTGGACATAAGATTGTTATCTATGTGGTTATTAATATTTTTTTCTTTAATCGTCGTTCCTTCACGAACGGTTCAACAAACTGTTTTTCGGAAAATAAAATAAATGGCTGTTCCCCTCGATGACCGGTTAGTAAATGCGTACGATTCTGTGCTAGAAATTACAGGTTCACATCTGAGTGAAGAATTTATGTTAATTAAAATGTTCAGGGACTGGATACCCAACATATCGATTAATTAGCTTACAAGCAAATTTTGAAAAATATACTTTATAGATTATTCTTCATATAGTGGAGATATCTATGCTCGATTTTAAGAGTGCATATGGTTAAGAAAATATTCTTTGCATTACTCATCAAACTCATACGATCTTTTACCGTAAGATTTAAGCTACCACATATGTAGTAGCTCTGTCATATGGCGTGAATATTTTAAGAAATTTTTAAATTAACATAAAAGTTTTTCAACCAACCAGGTTTTATCATCCTAGAATACCGTTAAATACTGTCAATATGGTGTATTCAATATAGCTTAGAGATGCTAGCATCAAATATATTATAAGTGTAGTTCCAAAGTTAACTCATTCCACTATGCCAAAATTAAAGGTTTGAAGTATTTTTTGTATATTAGAACCATAAAGCGTGTAAGCCAGTAGAGAAAATCATTTTCAAAAATATCAAGAACAAAAATAAACATTAAAAAAGACGCTATAAGTTTCTCTCGTACAAAAAATACTTGTTCGAAATATTTTTCTGTCAATTTTGTCATAATGGAATAAGTTCACATTGGAACTATCTTATGTCTTATGATTGGCGCATGACATGATTGTTAGTGTCCAAATTATCGATTTAAGAGAGGATATGGGAAGAAGAAGAAATATAGTCTTGAACTATTTTTTACTCTAATGTTGTTTTCCGAGTATGTGGATCTCAACGGAATGAATATAATCTCATCTTTTATTTGAATTTAAGGTTATGTTTATACGATTTATTGCAGCTAAGGATTTGATCATGCCACCTTCTATTCAACTTATCATGTAATGATTACTGAACCACAACACATGTAGCGTACGTAAAAAAACTATTTTTTTCATCATTCTGGTCAAGTCTAGTCAATTGAGAATAGTTACTATTTATTGAAATAAAAATAGAACAAAAACGATCACATGACACACAAGAGTTAACAACAACGTGTAAATTGTGTTACTTCATACGATACATCACTTTCAGTGTAATAATGACCATCACAATTTCTTAGTTTTTTTTTTATTCATATTATCATTCAAAATTAATTATTCGTTATTCGACCGGCGCACGGCTCCACTTCAAACCAATACGTATAAAGTAATACATACTTATTTATAATAGTGGCAAGAAAATCTATTATAGCCTTCATCATAAAAAATGATCGCTGAACGTCAGACGACTGAAATATTAACAGACTATAATAGACTAAAATGATGAAGCTATGATAATATAAATGTCATATTCTTCTTCTTCAGTATTCGTTTTTTAGGTGGCAACATGGCGTCTACAAGAATTCCTGTTGCTTTTAAATATTCTCGCATCCTTCCAAATCCTGCCATCATTCCGTAGCTCCGCCGAATACATTCCGTAGAAATATTTGGTGACTTTCGTTGAGGGCTTGAAGAATAGGCAGGCTAGGTTGAGATAATATTGAGGCATTCGCATGGCGAAGTCCAACTAAGTTCTCTATCACAGTTTTACTCTTTTTTAGAGTCCATATTCTTATGTATTCATTTCAAATAAACTCACACCATCGCAAAAAAAAATTGTTTCAAATATCCGTTCTCAAAGTTTAGTAAACGATTATTTTGAGTATTTTTTAAGTACCATGATTTACAAACGTAAATACCAATGTCTGAATACAAAATTTTTATATACGGCATTTAGCTATTTCATAGAGTCCCAAACATTCAGCATAGAGTTGAAGGTTAGTCTTTGTTTATTTCTTTTTAAATATCGTATGAACGTTATACTAATAAAATTTACACGGCTTAAATAATGTCAATGCTCGTGTTCTAAATTTAAACAAAAATATACACGTCATAGCTTTCTTCTCATTTGAATAGCTTTACTTTCATAATTACCGACTGAGACGCTATAAATTATAAGGCGCGTAATTATTATCGGCGCAGACGCCTTGACGTACTAATTATTGTTGTATGTACCTACGGAATAGTGTTAGAGGAAGTAAGAAACTACCCAAAAGAGACAGACATATTATTATGACTGTGCTGGTATATTTGGATCACTAACTCTACAAAATTCACGCACTAACTATTGTATTGTGTATTAGTTATTCTTTTAACACAATTTTTTTCATTGTAATCAAATGTATCTTGTTACAATGTGTGATTTTTCCTTATGGGTTATTTTTCATTGCTTTATTTTATTGAATAATTAATATTATTTATTCTTATACTAATTTATTAAAAACATTAACTCGATAATTAATTAATAATAATTTTTATACACACGTTTTACACAGATGAAACTAGTTTAGTTGTGCATCTGTCAATATTTTAACAAACTGAAAAAAACGATTTAAAACTCTAAGGCATTTTTGAGAATAAAAGATTTAATAGTGACTACTATAAAGCACTGACTAAATTGAATGATAAACTACTGCCGTGAAAAACAATCTGATGATGGAAATTTATATGTTTTTTTTTTGTGGAACGGATATGATTAAGTTACTACTTTTGTTAAAGTTACTACTCATTGATGATTAAATATATATTTATAAACTGCCTTTTCAAATGTCTTACATTTTATCCCAAAATATTTATAAACAATTTTGCGTTTGTCCTAGTGAAATAATAAAAATGCACACAGCATATAAATATTAGGCAATGTTAGCTCCCAAAGTAGAGTATATGGATTTACACATTGTGAAGATGTCCACTCTGAAAGTGGAGTATATAGATCTCCGCTACGTGAAGACGTCTTGATAGATTCTTTTTCACGATATTTGTTTGTATTTGTCAGATGCGGGAATTGAATCCGCATTTCTTACTATGCGCGCACGCTAATCTTCACGCTACTTGCTACGAGGAGACAATGCTAACATAATAGTAACACAATAAATATATATATATATAATTTGACTTTATAATAATGATAGGTTTTTTAATTCCCTTTATTTAATAATTTGTGTTAAGGTAAACGACGTATTACTTTGTCATGACCGATATGCAAACATAATTACCATGATAATAAAATAGCAGTTTACGTAGTATGAAACAATTCTCAACTAGATACTCTAAAAACAGTACTTCGAAATATCTTCGTTGTTCGTTTCCTTGTGATGCATACGGTAATTGAAAATGTATAAAAAAATTAGCATATTCAGTATGCTAACGTTGTTATATCTCAGAAATTAATTCTCACGAACCACCCATGCACCCCAAGAATCTAATTAGAATGCAATGTGCGTAGTTTGTAAATTTAAGCTGCATTTGCACTGTGCAATATTTTAAGTGCATTATTATTCTAAGCCTAGTTAATATCAATTTTGAAAAATCAGTGGTGTTCTTTTAAATACATATACATATAAATTACTTGGTGTAATAGTGATTAAATATTTTATATTAGAAAAAAACACACTATTAATAGAGGGCATATGCCAAAACTATAAGCATGATTCATATAATAATAACATATATATTTTCAACCCAAGGGTTTTCACATTTCATGTAAAACTTATTATTGTGTTGTAAATACGTTAAAATCAAACGGGAAAGGAAAGTTTTCTATATTGGTTCATTGGCTCAGTAATCATTCTATTAAGATAATTATTGACAATTTCAGAGTTTGTTTATCGGGTACGTTGTATTTACAAAATACGCCTAAAAGTCTAATAAGTAATTTTTAACATATTGTTTTGAATACCAAGATTTTTTAAAGTTAGAGATAGTTTATATTTTAAAAAAAGTTATTTTGAAATCTCAATTTTTTTCCATAGACGAAAAAAGATAAGTAGTAAATTTTTTCACATTTAGTAATTGGTATATGTTTATGGTACTTGTATAATTTTTTGAGTTAAGTTACTATAACAATATCTATTCAGCCGAATATATGTATATTTGGGAGTAAATAAGTGCAATATTTAAAAGAAAAATGTAAAAACATTCAAAGACAATTTACTTGGTTCTAAATATTGTATATTTATACAAATACAACTATTTTGACTGCCGATATTTTGTCAATTTTATCCGGTTAAATCATCAATTTACATAGTAGATAAAACAAATGTATAGGTGAGTAGTAATTCGTCAAATAAAAAATACTACTGCGTCTGTATAACTTAAAGATGCCAAAACGATTCTTGCGGAGTCACCAAAATATATATTTTTAATTGTAGTTTTTAGTTTTTAATTGCATTATTCTTGGTACGCCATTTTTACAAAACCGAGTAAGCACTTAGCTATCGGCGGTCTAAAATTAATTTTCGTATATTTTATAAGACGGGAGCAGTACGTATTAAGTAGCAGATCGCCTCTTAACTCATTATGCGCATCGATGACTTGAAAATAGATCGATAGTTCAGCGACCGTTCCTCCTGAGAACGCTCTGAAGAAATAACATGATTACCACCATGTGGCTTCATCATATTAATTAAGTCCACTATAATTAATTTACATTATATAATTGTAGAGGGGTACGTTTACATGGAGATTTCGGCAGACGGAAATAGCTGGAAAACCTCCAACTCTATATATATAATTATGTGAGATTAAAAAATATACACGGTGAACATTTATTTCACGCATTCTGTGACGTTTTATACTTTTAAACAATGCATTTAACACAAACTTAAAACGTCTTTAAATTAAGCTTTGAAAAAAATGCTTAATACTGACATTGGAGATTTAGTAGTATCTATGAAATCTTGTGGAATAATAGGATAAGAATACGGAACATGCTGGAACTTTTTACTATACTAGTTAAAATACGACAGTAGACCTGGCTTAGTTACGTGTTGTAGATGCCCCAAAAGAGTCCTAACATTACTTAATTATTGATATTCCAACCTGATTTCAGCGTGATTAAAAAAATGCTGATATAACCTAAGAAGATGCGAGAATAGTGGGTAGCAATCAGGACTGTTGGAAACACTATCCATCACTTAGATGGCAGGTTCGAAAGAAGAAAAATAAACTATAATTATGAAATTAATGATTAATATTCAGAAATGCAATAAGCTTCGTTGGTTATTTTAAGTCAGGGAAAAAATGGAAAAAATCGTAGATACTACTAAGTATGTCTGTGAGTAAATATGACACTATCGTCTATCGGCCCGTACACTCGGTCTCAGTCAGATGTATCCCTGAGTTACGTCGTGCTACCTGAGCGATTTGGTAAAGCAATCTGCTTTATTAAGTGAGAATACTACTGGAGCTTTTACTTATTATCATATTAAATATTAATTTGATGTTTCAGTATACGTTAATCTTGGTATATCGATATTTTCTGATAATGAAGTGATTTGATACAAATACAACCAAAAATGTTATCTTTTTTATTTATAATAAAACAGAACTAATACACGGCAGTATTATTTACAATAAATATTTCACTTCACGTAGAATTTAAACTAATAATCACAAAGAAAAAGCAAATTAATGACACATGTAGATCAAGTATATATAATTTTATATTACATAAAAATATTGATAGAAAACATATAATCATTTTGTTTTTTTTTTTTAAGATGTCGTTTTCGAAGTCCGTTATAATTATATTACGCAAGCTTGGTAAAGGGTTGACTTTTCTGGTGTCTTAATAATTCCTCTTTATTCGCCACAATATTTGACAATTGAACTTTTAATTTGTGTAGAATTTCTTAAATTGCCATCCACTTTGGGTAGACTGGGGTTACATTAGCATTCGGAGGCCGGGGCGTTATAGTCTCCGCTTATTGCGATTATATTAAGAATCGGTATTCAATGGGGTAATGTATTCAGGTTTAGCAGGGGGCCTCAGCCGTTCCCCGGTCTCCCCCTGCCCTGCCCCGTCGCACAATGCACGTCATTACATATAGCCGGCGTGGCAGTCGCCGGGTAATCTTATTACATTTACATATTAATCAACGGATTTTAATTATCCCCACCCACCCGAGTAACGTTTCTCCCCGGTCTACCCTGGCCGCTTTCCCGTCTGTTCGGTTTTGCACCTTCTCCCCTTTGTACAGTCTCCCGCATTGAGTTTATTAGTGTGAGTGATGGTAACGCATTCGATTCCGTCAATTGAACACGCTGTGTTGACACTCCGAAGACTTATTATTTGCAGAATCACGATTCTTAAAATCTTAATATACTATTCACGCATTAATAATAACACATAAAAAAGTTTCCAAAATCGAGACAAATTTAAACTAATGCAAAAAATCTATACGTTAATTAAAATCAATAAAAAAAAAAAAATATTTTGTTTTAAAGATATCCTAAACAAGCTCTTTTATATTTTTCTTAAACACGTCCTTTCCAAAAGCGTGACATATTTGCATAAGTATATATATTAAAATTGTGGACTCATCATTTCCAGAAATGGAGTATATATATTGTCACGAGAATTTGCTGCCAGATAATCCATTGGGCAATCCTTTGATCTGAACCGCACATGGAAAATTCTCGGTTTCCGAGTAGATAAGAAACGTTATGATGATAAAACACTTGGTGTTAAAAATCATTTTATTACCATATTTAGAATCAGAGTCCCAACTATTTTGACTCATATGAACAAGTCTTCAATTTGCAATGCATTCATTATTTGTTCAACGAATTCGAAATTTTTAACTTCTGTATAGCGTTTTCAAATGTTAAACAGTTTTAAAGTTGTATTATATTCCATAAAACATAGACCATTGAAAATAAGCCATCAATATTTAAAAAATTGCCAAAACCTAATTTATACATGCACCTTTAATGAAATAATTATATATTAGCTAAATCCGGCTTGGCCAATCATATTTCGAGATCTTAGAACTATTTTAAGATGATTGATTATATGTATTTAAATAATACAACATATCTACAATAAAAGATATAATATAATCTGACATTTCAAATATAAAAATTGAAATTTATTTTGAACTTTTTGAATATTTAATGTTTCGTAAATTGATGAAGGAAGATTACAGAGCATCTTAATAGTCTACATATATTTTTAAACTTAAGCCGTTTCTTAAATAAATATGAAAATATTTAAGGGGGTATGAACGTGTTGAAAGTATAGCGCCCAAAGTGTCAAGCGATTATTAATGCTATCGATAGAAGGTGTTCTGTTTCTACCCTTCCCACATTCCATACGATATATGAATATTATCAGAGAGACGACAGTAAATTTAACATTAAAGTTTGAATATGTTTTAATATATTGCACATTATATATTATTATATGATTAATATTTACCAATTTGATAATGAAAAATTAAAACACTGGAACTGGTTGATGTGGTAATGATGCTTCCGGAAAGGCTGAATCCAGTTTGCCTCTTTCTCTAGCTAGCAGGATTTCTGTATCTTAAAGAACAATCGGATACTATCCACAGAATCTATTTGGCGAATTTAAATGATACTATTATGGTCTGGTAGAATGTGAGAACTCTGAACTTTCTTACAGAGAATCCTGAAGGTTTCATATGGTAGCTAAATGCTCCATATAAGAATGATTTGCAAAAAAAAGTTACGTATTTTATGAATTAAATTAAAAACACCTAAACAGAAATAGTAAAGTAAAAATATTGAAATAAAAATTTAAATACATCTTGAATATTAATAATAAGGTCACTATTATTTATAATAATAAATGGAAAATTATCGTATTTATATTTTTGAGCTTTTTTTTCAGAAGTTTTCTTTATAAGATGAACTATTTCCGGTACAATAATATTTTTAGAGTTTCAGGTTTTATTTCAGAAAACACGGTTAAGCTGTACATGTCGTGTTATCAATGAACAAGCCTTGAATTGAACGAATTATTCTTACTCTAGAACAGTGGTTTCCAAAACCAATAATCACGGGAATGAATTTAAAATTTTAAAATTAATTGTAAGCTATATAATATGTTTATTATATGCTTTATCGAATAAACCTACTTCAAAATCTTCAATATTTAGTTTAGAGAATGTTTAATGTAGACGATTTTTTTACCGTAAGTTTTTGGTGGCTCGTGAGTGAAGGTTTGACAAGCATTGATAAGAAAATCATCTCAATAAGTTGAGAGAATTATTATGAATCAATTCTTGCATCCGTTTTATGAACAATATAATGACCAAGTCATACATTATAAAAATACACGAATAATACTACTTTTTATTCTTTGCATGATAATTACAAAATATTAAAAAAATAAATGTCTTCTGCTGCTCTGGTTAATATTATTAATATTATTAAGTAGAAATACACAATAACAATCGTTAGATCCGTTTAATGACGTTGTATTATATGGATACTTAGAAAAATTGAATGCTAGCGACAGCAACGTAATTAGGAATAGTGTTGATCGACGAGATATTTATGGTTTATTCTACATAAATCTAGTACAATATTTTGATACGTACGTTATAACAAAATAACTTTAGCCTGTATATCTCATGCGAAATATGTCCGTAAATTGCTGTATATTATATTAAACTTACTTTCGCGTTGATGATTTTTTTATCTTGAAAGATTCAATCTATCTTGTATATTATTTAGTCATGTCCTGCTTAATTCTACGTACATTCACTATTGTTATCTATAAGTATGTTTCAAATCATTGCACTTAAATCAATAAAGAAAAATGCATATATCCGTAGAGCTGTAATCCCTGTAATTATGAAATAACTGCCATTCATTATTAAAAAAAAAACTATCAATATTATTAATAGAGGAAATGAAAAAATAGTTACTTATAAAAATATACAAATAAAATAAAAGAATAAAATTTTATTTTTAATCTTGTGTTTCGCTTTCTTTATATCATCAATGACCCCGTTTAAGGCAGCTTAATTAAGCAAGTTATCATTTAATAATGCCTCCTAAACGTATCAAAAATTTAAAATAATTAAATTTTAATTCTAAGTTATCACTCATTAAAATAAAACATACAGTACGCCTCTGGATAACAATATGCATGGGATACAGCCCTGTACTGAAAGTTAATATGTATGGAAGCAAGAACAGAGGACGGGCGAAATTAGCATAACCTGTTTGGATGACTGTTTCTTACAAATGTGCTAATGAATTGGAGATATTTCTCCTTTTCCTTCATTAATCTTATTTGGATTACAGTTATAATTTACGCAAACAATAGATATCTATTGTTCAATATCCTATAAGTATTTCATGAAAATATTAGCATAATAATATTACAAATGAAAACGGAGAAATAACGTGGAATGATATTTGTGTTTAGAATAATCAGATCCATTTTGAATTATTATTTCCATTATAAAATTTATACTATAAAACAGAAAATACATGTACGTGTATGTCTATCATAAAAACTCCTTTACAACGATAAGCGATAGCGACGTGTCATTTTTAGATAAACTGTTTTACTTTAAATTTCCAACATCATTACTGACGATCAACAAAGACTGAACATAATGTATAGGGCCAAGTATTGAAATAAATTTGTAATAACGATAAGAATAAAGCTAACTTGAATAACGAATAAGTTTAAATCTATACCGGACAAAGTTGGGTAACAAAACTTGTATAATAAAATGCTTTACTTTAAACCTATCAGAGGAAAATATATAAAGTCATGTAATTATCTTTTTTATCCATTCATTATGGCCAAATATATTCAAATTATAATTTAAGTAAAGCTTCCATAGTATCCATAGTGCTATTACAATGCCGTAATATTGCCAAATTAATATAGTTAACATAAATGTTATTGAAATATACTTGTATTTATATTATTTGTTCTTGATGCAGGTTTTTATTTATTTATTACAATTAAATACGCTCCGAATGTGTAAAACATGTATGTATGATCAGTGATATACAATGCGCCTTTTTAAAAATGTGATTTTATTTATATTATATATGAACATAACTTTTTCTAATGACTGAAAGTAAGTGATATAAATTGAATTTAATGTTAAATTTATTTTAAAGTCTTAAACTTCCATAGTATGTATTTAAAAATTTCAAATAGTCTCGATTTCAAAATCATTTTTTATGAAGCTAGTGGACAGTATCATACTATTATATATGTAATTTTTTTAAATAATTGGTTTCAGCGATAATTTAATAACAACCAAATAATTTTATCGAATTCAAAAATTTATACAATTGTGTCGATAGCTATTTCGTTTGTCGCGCCATTTTAGAATTTTGAGTTAAGTATCATAGATAAAAAAATTTGAAATATATTATGTGCTTTAACTCATTATTTTATTTTAATGGTGTGAAATCATATTCTACCCTTTAAATGTTAAGTTAATTGATAAAATTTCATTGTTAAACTAAAAACAAATTTACAGATAAAACTTAAAAAGTATTAAATTTTGAAGAGATAAAGGCAGTCAAATTTGCATCAACACATTCGCAATGTATTCCAAACAACACTAACATAATAATATAAATTACGTATTTCGTTCCCGAAGTTCTCAAACTTTGTCGAGACAATTTGGCAGGGTAACTAAAAAGCTTCTACGCACGATCCATACAAATATGTGTGAATATACACACTCGCTTACGACCAGTAAAACACTAATAGTGTGTACATAGTCTAGTAAATAATATATTCTAGTTGTTACGGGCTCGCATAATTAGCTTAACGAAATCGCCTGCCTTCGAGTGTATTCATAATTGTAAAGTTACGTCCAACTTAACCCCCTTTGGCCTTCTACAAGGAGATGCTATACCAACTGTATAAACTATCTCGCATTAAATTCACGGTGCACATCACCGATTGGAGGACACCGTAAAATTTAATGAAATGCTAAAAATGTAATTTCAAAGATATTATTACATGTCATTAATTATTGATACTGGATACGAATGACTCTTTATTTATGCAGATACATTTTACAAGACACATTTTTAAATGCTTTATTTTATTTTATCTATAATGATAATTTTTTTTATATTAACTAAAATATAAGCAAACTTATAACATAACACTATTTCTCAATTAAGCTCCACGAATGTTATAAGTGTAACAATGTATAATAAGTACAATACTTACTTGAGTTACACAAATAATCTGATCACTTAGCAATTTTCATTAAAGTTACCAAGAACAATTTTGTTTACGGAACGTATATCCCCCAAAACTTGCAAATCGATTTAATTTATTATTTCTATTAAAAAACTACATTGTATTTTTAAAAAATGCAATTGTATTTATTCTTTAGCAGTTCGTTTTTAATTTGTAAGCGGAGATTTGTTATTGGTCAAATATACTCAAAGTAATTGATTAAAATAATTTAAAGCCAATATTAATTCAATATTAATAGTGAAATAAAGTAGTATACATACCAATAACTTGAATATAGCTAGAAGAAAGAATTGATTATAAAATATATTAAATTTTGTAATCTTTTCTCTATTTACTTTTTTGTATTTGTATTATTTTAACTCGTCTGTTATTTAAAATTCGTTTAAGCAAGTTTGTATCATTTAAAAATCGTTGACTATTAATTTTTACGTAAACTTCTATTTTTCTATTGTTGAAAATACACCCCTGTTTTCACCTCTCAGAAAGGTTCTAGACCTCCCACAGTTTAAGGAGTTTGAGGTGTCGGAGGGTTCGACCAACATCGTGCGAACCTCATTTACATTGTCCAATGATTCAAACTTGCTAGTGTTTGAGTGTAATACACCCAGTGACGTAGATCCTTCATTTATTTGTTGAAAGAACAAAATAAAATAGCAATATGAACCATATTTATTTTTAATGATGGCTGTTCTAGATTTGGACCATATGGGAAGAACTGTTTGATTGGTTTTTAGAGTCACAATTACCATTTATACATTTAAAAATCAATAAATATGGATACAAACTACAAAAAAAGATACTCTTTTTTTTTTATAAAATATCACGAAAATCAATCATTTTATTTTAGAATAATCTAAATAACTTAAAAATATACTTGACTATTTGTACCAGGAGGATTATTAAGAAATGATAATTTTCCTATCCGCCAAACTAAAGTAATCGAGTAAAGGATATAAGCTTTATCGATGTATAAAAAAATTGTTTTGTGGATATATTATTAGTGAAATTATTTGAATATTTTTAAAATAGGGTTTTTTGATACAAAAATAAATTTAATGAATATCATATATGAATAAGTATTTAAAACCAGATATAAATTATATTAGCGAAAATTATGTTTGATTTACGAACACCACTGTCAATAATTCATTTGGAAGTGTGAGAATTGTATTTGTTGTCAGATTTGCGTCAGTATGTGTTTGCGTCTGAGCTTTTGTTTATGTACCTCTACGGCGTAGACCCATCTACGAATTTATATGGAAATTATTTCGATGATTATGGATTTGTACAAACAATGCTTAATAATTAAAGGTAGTATTCTTCGTATTTACATTTTACATTTATAACTTAAAATATTTATTTTGATGAATATATTAATATTATTATAAAGACTTAAGAGATTTTAAGTCAAAAGTCTAGTCATTTAGTAAAATAAAAAATAGTATCATAAATGATACTGTATATCATACTGATTACGAGAACGAACGTATAGCTTACGAGTAATTAAATTAATAATTAAACGAAACGATGCGTGTTTATTATAATCAAAAACTTATTTAATCATTATCTGAATGAATGAGGAACGTTTTAATTATTTTTATACTTTTATTTTGGATATTTTTATAGTGAACTGATATCTCGTTTTTTAAACTTGACCTAAAATAATTTATAAGTCGATATATTATAGCAATAATTCATGTCCCAATATGATTATTTTTATTTTACTTTATTTATTTTTACTTTATTTATTTTACTTAATACATGTTGTAATATCACAAATTATAAGTTTAATACA
>JAGVSQ010001180.1:834-30974 GCA_022683975.1 Rhyacophila evoluta | reverse complement strand
AAAACTCACTTTTTCACTTTAACGTCTTTTGCCAGTAATACGACGATATATTATTACGGTGTTTGACATTATCATTCTTTAAAATTGATCTGAGACGTTGTCCGCAATTATGATACAATTATCTTAAGAGGCTAATCATCTTTTAATCTAAAGAAAAATAGAATACTAGTAATCACAATGAGGATTTTATGGCTGTATGAAATATGGAAAGAGTTCTTAGTGTCTGGTTTTGTGGGCTATGCTGTCGGTGACAATGATTATGATAAAACCCAGTAAAGAAAAATGTAAGATGTTTAATACCCTCAATAGATTCAAATCGAAATGAATTTGAATTTATTCCTTTGAAAGTGCCACAAAACGTATAAGCTCTTTTGTTGTTGCAAACAAAGACAATTCCGTTGCATTTGAGCTTTGATGCGATGCAGAAAACGAAACGAACTTAGCATGAATTTACATATTTTGTATTTATTTTCTTATCGAGTACACGAATCCGACCCCCATTCACTAACTCTAATTTTTCATCATTAAAAGTAAGGCCACGCTCAGAATGAAAACGGAAATACTCTGTGACAATGAAATATCAGTTCAATCTTCACTCACAATAGAGAAAGCAAGCCGTTTATGCCTTCTCCGTGTACACACTTCCCATGCCTACTCTATAAATTAGTGCGACAGTAACTTAGGCCTGAAGTAGACAATGTACAAAAACGAAAGAGAGTTGAAAGGTGCCTAAGAAAATATAACCAGCCCGCTATACTGATATATCTTTTTCTGAAGTATTCTCAACCCATGTGTTGTCGAATTTATAGATTATGAAAGTGTATTATCTATATTATAAAACATAGCATACATATGTATGTTTGTCTGTCACAAAAACTTCTCCCAAAATGTGAAAGAAAGAAAGTCATTTTTAGGTCAACTGTGTTACTTTCAACATTTAACATCATCCCTGATTATTAATCAAGGGGCCAAAATATTGTATACAGTTAAGTATTGATAAACATTTACAATATAATAATGTAATGTGTAAAATGAATTTGAATTAAAATGTGTTTGAATCTATTCCAAGAAAAGTCGGATAGTAAATTTAATATTAAATACGTGTAAAAATAACTAGAGTACAATAATAAACAAAAGCTGTTTTTATGCTGACAGAAATATTTTTAAATTGTTATCAAATATAACTTAAAGCGACGGAGCACGTTTGTGCATAATCAGTAGAAAATAAATTCAGCTAAAGTTCAATGTTAAAGATCTTACTTACTCTGCCTTTCAAGCGAGGAGGTTAACATATTAGTAAATTATTGTGAAAATAATAATCTATCAAGACATATCTACACTGCCTAGATCCATATACCACAATTTCAAAGTGGACATCTTTATACTGTGTATATTCATATGCTCCACTTTTATTGTACACAAGTGTAAGTAACTATAATATCAGTTGTTGATTATTTATTAATTATACTATACATTAATAACGGGGGGTTTTTTTAAATAATGATGCAATTTGTGTGGTTAAAGAATACTGAATAGAAACTATCTTGAAGGCAAGAAGACTGGCTACATTGTTGGTTGTAAAATACCTAGAGCTTAACATAGGATTCATATATAAGCCCAGTGACCCTCGCGAAGCCACCAGAGTAAGTTTGTGGATATCAAGTATCAAAATATTTGCGGCAGTTTGTATTAACACACTTATAAAATATAAAATGAATAATTTTATGTAACTTAAGTCGGACAACATAATTAAGAAGCTGGATAAAAAAAAACAATTCTTTGTTTATAATATTACACGTGTACGAACATAATTGTAAGTAAATATTGAGGCTCATTAAAATGACTTTAAAACGTAAGCTCATGAAATGTAAGTTAAAATATTTCCATGCTCCATATGTTCAACGATATTTTTTTGGAGTATTTTTTTCAAGCGATCATCGTTCTCTTCTTGTAAATAATCTTTTATTAACTCTGCCGCTTTGACAAATGAAGCGGAAGCTAAGATTGTGAAAAATGTTAATGTAACAGACACTTTAGGAATGCGAAGAACTTACTTTCCCTAAATTTTGATTGATGATCCCTTACAAATTCTAGAGTTTTTGTATACAAATAAGTTATGCGCACAGTAAAAGTGTATCGCAGATTTTTTTATACTGTAAACAATTAACATATTATTTATAATTATTATACATACAAAAATTTTATCAAATATTATGTAATTTGGAGTTATACTATGTTAATATCATGATTTTTATCAATCGTTCAACATTCATTAATTGATGAAAGCCTTCTCAAACACGTATTTATTTCTTCAATGAAACTAGTTAACCTTGTAATTTTCCAATAACTATTAGGTAGCATTATATTTTACAATTTTCAACACGTAAAGGACACGTTCTGTCTATCTTTTTATACTACAATGCTTAATTTCTAGAACAGCATAATTCAATCATAGAAGTATAAGATGTATATATAAATGTAAAATTATATGAATAAATATACTTTTAAGCATTCGGCACTTTTAGTAGTAGTTTTCACTTATATATATCTTAATATTATTTTATATAGAGAAGTTTTAGAACTTCGGTATAAACTTAAGCTATTTCTTCTAAAATATTACTGCCATAATAATAAAAAAAAGCTTTTAAAAAACAGTTTCTTGCGCGTAATTTTTTTATGTGATAGATACTGAGTATTTTACATAGTCAAGTAGTATTATACTTTAATAAATATAAAATATAATAGTTTGAATATATATTTGCCATTTTGAGATTGTAAATACGTTTTTTTCTCAAATTAAATAATATTTGAATGGCAAAAAGCAATAACTCTCACAGAATAACAATGCCGTCAATGAAATTTGATTCTCTTTTCCCGCACGTGAATTTTATAGGTCCTTCTTTTCAAAAATCTGAGTTTCGATATTAATTCGGCGTTTGCGGCTTGATTCCTTTTGACAGAAAGTGTACTTAGTTGTGTACATTGTGATTCTAAGATGAAAAAGTTAAAAAAAACTAGAGGTTAATGCCTTTTGCGTAAACAAAATTGATATCTATTCAGTCATAGGGATTCTAGCCCGAGACTCTATATATATCTAACTATATAGCAAACGCACTCGGCAATGAGAGTAGCGAATGCAGACCATGTATTTGAAAATGTCTCGTTTTTATATTTAGTAATTTTAGTTTGGTTGTAAATGATATATTATAAGATTTTTTCATATGTCTAAACGATATAATAAAATAAATGTTTGAAATTAAAAACGATGGAGTATGAGAATATAAAAGAATGTTAGTTATATGCAATGGCACTTAAATTTGACGATTATTGTACTTAAAATATTTAATTCGCATAATCATGCAAATGAAAAGAAAGTAACTTTGTGACGGAGATAAAGACTCGAGGCTGCTCAACACGAAATTCCATTAAAAACTTGAGATATAAATTTTAATCGAAATTCCATAAATTCCATCCTTGAAAAAATGCCTTAAGATATTGAAAAGGATAAATGGGGCATAAAGGAAACTTAAAAAAAACCGGAAATAATATCAGAAAAATGTACTTAATTGTAATCGTCTCGCAGTAAAACGATTGTCGATATGATTATTTTGATGGGATATAGAAACTTTCTTAGCGAAAAGTTATTCGTAATGTCGCAAAAGTTTGCACAAACAGGTTTTATTTCATAGGTGATTTAATAAGACCTAATAAAATCGGTGAATCTGAAAATATTGTAGAAGTTTGATAGTAATGCGAGTTTTCTTGCTTGTACCGATTGGGTAGATCGCTTGCCGAATGGCTCGGCAGAGATCCATTTCTTTAATGGCTAATAACCGATATCGTTATAGCTTTTGAAATTTTCGGATTTCGTAATATATCGCCGAAGGTATCATTCAAAGCAATCTTTAGCTTTTCTAAATGTCTCGAAAGTTTTGTTGCGAAACGCTGCATTAGAGTGCTTTTATTGGCGACATTTTGCCCCAAAAATGATAATACAATTAATTTCTTTTAGATTTTAGTTATTTATATAATATATTACACTATGAATTCACATTTGTAACAAACATACAAACAAATAATTGCTCAGTATTGTTACTAAAATGAAAAATACAAAAGCTGCTTAAAATATATATTTTTTAATGCACTGTCCAGTAAGTTAGTGATTGATGTACCACCAGTATAAACATAACTTACCATTATGGAAAGCTTTATTTATATAAGTAAAATTAGGTTGATAGATAATTTTCGCGACTAAGTATTTTTTTTTGAATGGTGAGAAACCAAGCGAAATAAAAGTAAATATATTTAGTTATAATATATTCCATTATATTGTATTTCTATTGATGTTAATTAATGGTTGTGATACTTGCGAATATACGGATGTTATTGTTGACAGATTCATGAAGCCTGATGTGACGATACGCAAATAATACGTACATTAGACTCGATCTCTCTCTCGTCAGTTATACATACAAATAAAAGCATAGCCTCCAGGCAGTCTTACGATGGTGTATTCTGATAATAGTTATTTGTGATTTCATAAAACTGGTGCTCCTGATAGGTGACGATGTTTGAAATACGGAGGAATCACAACGAAATGAAATTGTATTAAAGATTTAACTTGAGTGGTAAAGAACATTTTTGATTATTAATATGGTGATAATTTATTGTGTACGACAAAAAGGTGTATGCAGTTATCATGAAAATAGCAACATCCATGTCTTAGTAAAACTGGAAATATTTCTTTTTGAATTACTGATTACTATATATTGTACTGGAAATAATATTAATTTATATATTATGCTATTGCGTCGATAAATTTTATCAACAAGACAATCGTATCTAGACGTAATCTAGGCATAGTTTCAGATTCACATTTTCAAAATACAAAATTAACCTTGTATATTTGAAAAACCGCATAAACTTTTCTCCATTCTAATTTGTTTCTATTTTTCTATTAATGAGAGCCATAACCAAGAAAAAACTTGGTAGACTATAACAACAACTTTTGTTTTATATGGTGTTATCAAATTTTTGAAGCGCCATTTAAATTAGCTGGTATTTGTACAGAAATGTACTTAAAAAATAAAACAAAATGAACATCGAGATTATTGAATTAAATTCTAGTTAAAGAAACGTTGAAAGTTCGAGTAAGATAAAAAAATGTTCAATAAAAAAAAAGTAAATTCGTCCATCTCGAGTCGAAACAACAGCCGATAGATAAGACACATACGATATACCTATACCCAACTTGACACGAATGTACAATGTGTATGATTTTGCGAAAGGAGAACTATGTTTTTTTTCATTTTGGCTCCTATGAAGACTTAAAATTAGTCTCTAGTGGTGTAAAATGTCTCTCAAAAATAGTTGGAAAATATTCTCATAAGCAAATGATTTAAACAATTTTGAGCATTTTTTATTTTTATCAATCACTCGAATTTAAATCCAGTGTCACACTAATTTTAAAGGTAAACAAAAAAATCGTGGTTTCCTTATATATCTATTAAATATATAGGGTATTTCAAAATGTGCTGACATTCTAAATTTGCATCATTTCTTTTCTTACAAAGTCAGAGTAGATACTTTAGTTTAATATCATTAGTAAAGTTGAAGTTAAATAATTGAAATATACACAATTCAACAACATGTAAAATTATAAAAAAATACTTTCAATGGTGAATAGATTGGGGAGAAAACATGGCGACAAATTTTAATTTGTTAGCTCCCTTTAAATATTTCCCTATATGTTTTTATAAATATAGTAGGTTTTTTTATCAGCTGGCCTTGATCAGTTATATTCATTTCAAATATTATAATTTTTTTTATGCAGGTACTAAATCCAAGATATTTCATAGATACTTTCGCTATAGTTTTTTTGAAATCGCGCTCATCGGTCATCTATTGCAAGCGCAACTATAATAAACTTCAGCATAAACTGCGCAGATAAACCGGCGTCTTCTGGTAAACAAAGAAAATTCCGATCGTGACATCCGACCGAGAGCCGTGTTTTCCCGCCGAGTGAGATTGAGTCTGTCGCTCAGCCAGTGATAATTACTGCTGTAAGGGGAGATCCGCAGGCTTAGGATATCCAGACTGCGGTACTTTAATTAATGGATGGACGGTTATAAGCTTCTTTACCTTCATAGTGTGTATATTTGGATGAAAAGTTATGACATTCTTTAATATATGTACAACCTGTGTACATAAATTGTATATTGATATAATTATATTAAATTGTGACAAAGGATTATTGCCTTTGCAATTTTCTTATATGTATGAGTATATTTGAAGAAATACATATGCACGTATATGCAAAGTGATATGTGAAAATGTTTGTCACGATAACCCAATGGATTTGCAATATTTTTTGCTTGATTCAAAGATTTATAAGAGTTATAATCTCTAAGCTTTCGCGCAAGCCGAAAAGTAAGCGTTCGGAAATTGCGGGTTCAATTCCCAGAGCTTCTGGATTTAAAAAAAATCCATATCACGAAGAATACCAATTGTATTGAGCACTTAGATGACATTTTTTTTTTGTGAAAACAATTGTTAATGTATGTTATTGGGGAGACTAATGTATTTCTCTTTCGCAACGGACATCTTCACACTATGTGGATCTAAATATTAAACTTTCGCAGTGGACATAGTATAAAGAAAAGTTATTATATAAGCGAAAAGAATAAAGAAATATTTTGTATAAGATTTTTTATTGACTTATTCTGTCTTGAAATTTGCAATATATTAGAATCATTTAATTACGCATACTTGTAAAAGCTAATTCAAAGTACGAGTATTTAATAAAATAGATTAATTTTAATACTCGTTATATCGTAACTTGGAGAAAATACATAAATTGCTCGTTATTTGGTTTATCGGAAAATTACATTTATACTTGCGTAATATCTTGCGTGTTCTATTCCAAATCTGACATCATTGAGTATGTCACCATGCCGATTATAATTATGCTCCAAAGAGGGAAGAGGGTCGTGAGGGCGCTTTCAGATCTCGAACGACTTGCGGCGTTTTAATTACGTACATACGAAAAGACAGGGGTGCGTGTTTATCGCTTAGGCGACAATGAACGAACCGTTTTAAAATAAATGCCCGACCTTAATTTAACCCCTAAATAATTATGTTGGGTGGAGGGGGATGCGGGGGTGCCATAAATAACAGAGGCCGCCATTATGAGTGGGCGAGCCTGCCAAGATCACCAGGAACATGTGCGAGAGACAGGTGATAATGTAGCCAGTGGGAATCTACTCCAGGGGTGGGATTCAGCTCACAGACGCTGGAACAATGAATGAAATTTCAACGGAGTATGAGGTTGCGAGATGTTTTAACCCATAACAACAGCATTGTTCCACTCAGAAAAAGTTTTTCTTTGACACTTTTAGCTTTTTGTGATAAACTTTTACTGTATATTCAAGCACAGCATAAATGGTTAGGATTGATCTTTTAAACATAATTGACGGTGAAAATAGACCAATCTTTTTTTTATAAAAAGTGCCGTGTTTTATTATTTCAGTAACACAATTTTTTAAATACACCTATAAATATTTATATAGTGTTTAAAGCAGTAAAGACTGGATGCGGACGCAATAAATAAAATATTTTTTACAAGTATTCATTGTTAACTAATTGCTATTTGCATGTAGTTTATATACCTAATTTATAACATTCAAAAGTTTAATATTTTTTGAAAGAAATAAGTAAATAATAAACTGAAAAAAATAATCTTTAAACGATTGAAAAATAGGGTAGAATAAAAATATTTCATATGGTTCATTTTCTTAAAGCCCACAAATGTTAGTAGGTGTTCGTTTATTGTAAAATTTTCTCCACCGCTTAAAGTCTTGGATTATGTTGCTCTTTTTTGTGTATCTCGCTTCTGTGGCTCTTGTTGTACCTCTATGTACTTCTTGGCCATTTTATTCCTTGGAATTTGGAAAAACTGATTATACTTCTGTCTAATTAGTTTTATTTTATGATTTATTTTGACGATATAAGAATCATCAAAAATCACAATGAAATTTTTTTGCATAAATAAGATTAGCCGGTAACTGAATAAAAAGTAAAAATATCACTTAAAATGATTCCAAGAAGTATAGTACAATGGTCATAGATCAATATGGAAAAATACTTTCGGGAAATTTATGTTACGATCGTGGTCCTGCCAGAGCCGTGCAAATAACAATTCTTACCGAATCAATATGCTTAAGTAATCGATTGCCTTTTTTCCGGCGCGATGAAAAACTTTTTGATACCTACGAGGCGCAGTTTTTCCCTCCGCTGAACGCGATCACTTTCATTATGATTGAGTTTATTCGTTTGTTTTCATAGTAAGTTTGCCTGAATTTGAAAACATTTACATATGAATGCTACCCACATGGCGCCACGCACCGTCCCTGATATCAAGTGCTTGGAGAGAAATAATTTTCGACCATTCTATCCGGACTGCCCGGTTTAATAATTCCACACAATGGGATGTTTATAACCAATTGAATAACTTCTATATGGTATTATATAATATTAATATTAACCAACTTTATGAAAGAATAAACTATTCTCAATTATTTTGAAAATAATAATATATAAGTTGTTACTATTCATCATACACCCGTAGATACAACAATTATTAAAGAATCATATTATAAAATATGTTTTCATTTGGCATTGATTGAAGTAATTGTGTAACGTCTGTAGTAACACTCTAAATATTTTAAATTGTGAAACTTCTTCTTCGTTAACCAGTCTATCTTCTAATTCTATTTAGTATTTTAATGAAATTTTCTTTTTTTATTACTACATATTAAATCTGTAAATTAAAGGTGGCAATACTTCCGTTTAACGTCATTAAATATTGAGATATTTTTTGTATTGAATTTATAGAGCAACCTGTGTCCATTTATTAATAAATAATAATTAATAATATTTTTTTCTAATTCTGGCATATTATACTGACTGTGAAAAAGGCAAATTTGTTGTTACTATGAGTCATATATTATTTAGCTTTTTATTATAGTTGAATATGACTGGTCTTTATTAATTATAACATCGAACCTTACTCAATCTTCCCCAACAAAAATATCTTCATGTATTTAAGAAACATATGGAATACGTATGTCATTTTAATTTGTCTTAATGATGAGAATATTCGTCTTGTCTTTTCATAAATACCTATACAAATCGATGTAAAGTTTATTTAGAAAAAAAAAACACGACGAGAAACAAACGAGATTTAAATTTGTAAACTAATATACCTAGTGATTTACACGTAATTTAATAACCATACTCAAGAATAATATGGATGGATTGGCTAAAACAACGCATTTGTGACAGTATCTTGTTAATAATAATGTGATAATATCACATTATTATTAACAATATATATTATATACCCTGAGATTGTTATGAAGTTTTATTAAAAAAAAAATAGCCTAATAGAACATGCCGAATTTTAGATTTCATAAAGTTTTTAATATAATAGATAAAAACGAAATCAAAACAATATAAAACTTTTATGATGCATTTATTTATTTTGTTTGTTAGTCTTAAACAATAATATAATGCTGGCGTAAAAATTTGAAAAAATGAAAATTGTCTTTTGTATAGACAGTAAAAATATTACTGTGAATATTTAGAATTAGTCATTGGGGGACAAAAAGGGCTCGAAGAAGAAATAAATGGGGCGGTTATTTATAGCGTGTCGTTTGTTTTAATATTTCGGCAAAATACGTAATTCAGTGTCTTTGTGAACGTTTCAGATCCCAGGTGAGAATAAACAATCAGAAATTTACTACCTACGACTGTAATTAATTATCTTAAGCTAATTTTCCCGATTTAGTGTACGATTGCTTTGTCATATTTCTTTGTTTAGGCACAGAGGATTTGAAAGTCAAATAGTTACCTACAGGATGTCGTATAAATTCTCAATAAATAACCGAAGCAGTGATACTGTATTCGAGATAGATCTAAATAAATTTAATAGATCAAAATTAATTCTATTGAACCGCATATATTGAATTGATGTATTTTTAAAACTATCAAATACTCTAAAACATTCTTTTTCACAAAAAGCATAAATTGCTCAATACAAAAACTCGAAACAACATTCATTTGATGTACAATATTTAAACACATTATAACCTACCATTTTTAATTGAACTATAAGACTTGAAATTGTAATATCCGACGTAGGGCAATTCACTGATGACTATCGTTGATAAAGATCTTGATTACGTGGTGTTTACTATTTATTTAATACTAGAAAGATTTGATGATGCACCCAAATAAATATACGTTTCTTGTGTACATAAAATTAATTATTTGTTAATATTTTTCAACTGTTCTTTATTGAAAGTAGGTTCGTTTAATTTAATAATGAAATATTGTAGTAATGAGTATATTTTCCATATACTATGAAGTATTGCGAATAAATTATTTCGAAATCCGTCTGGATAAAGAAAAAGTTACGAGTATCATAAAACTTGAAGATGATATACGACTTCCGTTACAATAACATATTTCGTTGTAATCAGTGCAGTATTGGTCACAGAATTGTATTCGGAGACAGAAAGTTTTATTTGAAATAAAATGTTTGCTGGATTTATGAATCGAAGTTACGCTGGTGAATCCAAATAAAGCTCGGCATTTATATTAAAAGCCCAAAGGCAATATAATATAGTTGCATTGGTTAAGGCTGCGCTGGGGCTCCCAGATTGGAAACATGTCATGGGCAGAGAGTAGAACCGCCCTCAGGCACCTTGACACCCATATGACCGTTCTCTGTTCCGCCTGCCGCATGTTACGTTATGGTTTTACCCTTCTGGTAAAACACCCCCTCTTGTGTCTTGTATTAGAATCAACCCTTTAATCTACCAGTCGCATACAGATGTTGAAATCCTATTACTGTCTAATGGGATAATCGAGTATTTGATTGGAATTGGTTTCGTATAAATTTCTTATGATGTCAAGTATTTTGTAGTTAAGTTTTAATTGAAGTTAAATTCAAAGTAAAATTCATTCAATACAACTGCAGCGAGTACAAACATAAATAACAGTTATTCTAAATATAAAAATTGAGCGTTATTATTTCATTAATACTTTTCAGCGTAATCGACGATATAATTTGACGAACATCATTTGAATGAGCATATTACTAATATTTGTTGATGACAATAAATATTTTAAGCATAAGAATGACTTAATAATAATATGGACGAAGTAACTTATTTCTGATTTCTCTGATGTATAAATCAATTTCAATTCCGTCTAAGATTTTTTTGAGAGATGTATAAATCTGTTCAGGACTTCTGCATGGCAGATGTGTCAAATTATTGCCATTTTATAGACAGTTATGAGTTCGTCATTTTAAAATATACGAAAAAAATAAATTACGTAAAATACATTAAATATACTTATTTATAAAATAGCACTCACAACCCGATGAATAAGCCTTTACTTCTGTAAAAACTTGTCTTGAAATTATGCCGACTTACCTGAAAGAAAAGGAAACATGAGGTTAATCACACTGTCTAATATATGTAGCTATCCAATTGAAAGTCAGTTAAAAATAATACACGTTATATGACCGATATATCAATCGGTTAGTGATCAAGGATTTAACAATAAATATTATAGGAAATTCATGATAAACGTTCCTAGTTGATATATGACTTCAATGAAATGCCACTGCTAGCATTATAGAACAGGCAATACAGAAAATATTACTTAATACAAATATACATTTAATTGAACAGAGAATATTATGATTTATTAGAAATATAATATGATGCATTAGATTTTTGACGTCGTTCTATGTACATATAGCATTTTTAATGTAAGTAATAGATCCAATTTAGTGAATTGTAAAATGTTAAATTACGATGTCATATAAAAAAATGTCGAAAAGATGAAACGTTTAAATAGAAATTTCTCGACAGAGTGTAAATTACATAATTTAATTTGCTGATTCTCCTTTAATGGTGTGTTAAAACGCTATAGCCATTGACGGTGCAAATATACTGCATATCGCACATGAGGCCTCGGGGGCTGATACTCGGACGCGTAAGCTCATTCACCCTCGCTAGTCGGAGGCTCTCGCGGCGCCGGAAGTCCAAGTGGAAGCTGCCACACGGACTCGGGCTTATCTGGACACAATGCCAACGGATGCACGTTATTAATGAACTAACATCGCTGAGTGTATGATTGTGTGGCAGAGGATGTGTTCGTAGTAACTATCATGGGGTATACAGTAGATTAGTAATGGATGTTTTTGTCACGACCTTAGATTACGATGGTATTAATGTCATTGTCAAGTAATGGTATGTGAAATTTAAAAATGTATATATTTCAAATTATTCTTTCTAAAGCTAGACAAATAAATTACATCTATAATGTGAGTTTCTTATTTTATAAAATTACACTACCTCATAATTGCCACTAACCAATTCTAATTATGGCTTAAAGTAATTAATATAGTACTATCTTAAGGACTACACAAGTAATTGATACTGCCCAATACTATCGTTTGTATAACTTTGGTAGAAAATATTTGCAAGTATTTTTATTAGTAGATACAAATAAAACTATTGGTCAAAGAGAATGGTCGAATCTCTTACAAATCGTGGATGATTTCTTACTCCGCCAACATATAAATAATATTTTGTATGATACATGTTTTATTGTATTATGAAGTATGCAATATGTCACTATTCTTATTACTTATAAGAGCTGCGCTCTAGAATCTAGGATGGTAAAAACGAGTGTGAAAGGATTTGTAAGAGATATTTGATGAAACTAATCTATATTATGATAAATTATTAAAGCTGTCCATATGATAATAATTTAAAACTATTGATTATGGTTGATTACTTTAACTTTATGGTGTACACTGATGATGTAATAAAGGAATGAATAGTGGTTGTATTTTATAATTGATTTTTTTGAAATGAGTGTAAATGCACATGATAATCATGATTTAGTTGAAGCTGTCATATTTTTTTAAATGTCAGCGTTGCTTTGCCCTGAACATGAAATTACCTTTATCACTGAATATCCATTAATGTATACATTTCACCATGACATTTTAATTCTGTCAAATTACCTTAATCATAAAAAAACGCATAACGAGTGATAAATAAAAGCTATTAGGGCGACAACGCAGTAATGAGGTGACAAACACAAAGTCGGTTTTAATTCCGGAAGAAAATTTTCCTGTCGACGCCGTACACACCGCACCCAGCTCACGTACAAACACGTTGTGAAAATTCCGCAGCGGTATACGAGGCGTCGGAAGCGCATATCCAACTCCCAGTTCAACAGAAATGATATGTTGCTGCGGTCAGTTAATATTGTTAATGTCCTCCGCAAGTTTATGTTCCCCGCTTGTCGCCGAACACTTTACGTGTCGAATGGCCAACACACGACGGGAATTTCATATCGCGGCGGCATTTCCACATTGTTTGCGCGGGGGGTTGAGGAGGGGGGTTTATTACTTTAGTTAATTGAGTGTACAGTATATATTTTAATGGTATTCGAAGTAGACCCACGTGGCGCCCGGCGCGGGTGTGACACACTTGGTTTAATGCCGCGAACAGCTGTTGATTGAACGTACCGGCTGAGTAATCAAATTAGAGCGATGAAAATTTCGGAAAAATACTTCCGGATGTAATAAAGTTGTTCCGTGAGACACATTATCGGGGAAAACATGCCGTGTTTTATTTAACGGTACTAAATTTAGATATATGGGCGTTCACTGAACGAACATTATTAATTATTTTGAATACTTTAGTTAAGTAATAAGATGAGTTAGATTATATCTTTATTGTGTAAGGTGAGGCAATTTTGTGCGTCATATTAAAAAAATGGAATCATAATTTAAACACAATGGACAGTGCAAAAATATAAAGCGACATACAGTGAAAAATAAAATGAAATATTCCGAAATAAATATTGTTTCAGATGAAAGGATGTAAAACACGTTTTGTAATTTGTAAAAATAAAGAATTAACGAAAGACCAGATTTAAAAATAATACAAATTCTTTTGTCTGCATTTTCGGGGTGAAATAAAAACATAAAAATCCGGAGTAAAGTTAAAATGAAATACAGCCGAGCCCGCTTCTGTAATTTATATGTTTCAAAATGGTGGAAAAAGACTTATTAAAGAGAGATATGATAAAACCATAAACGTCATATTTCTTCCGAGGGAAATATTTTTTTCGCTTTTATGTATTTTGCGGTGAACGAGTAACAGTCTTATCGCACTTACAAATCAGAAAGTGGAAATCACTGCGTTAAAAGAAAGCGGCCTCCCTCGCATTTCACCACTTATTCTCGCCCAAAGACTCCGGAGCTTTATTTATTCACCGACAACCTGTTATCTCGGTAGGTCATCAAACAAACCCTTATTTCAAAAGCTACCACTGCGCTGACTCGATTACGCCACGAAAGGAATGTAATTTCTTATCTTCTTGCCAAGGGACGCGCAGACGGGCGAGGCGTCAATACATGAATACTCAATTAATTAGTATTTTATCGTTACTTAATCGCAAATTAATTAGGCCACGTAAGCATTCAATAAATTTTGTGGTATTCGTTTGAAATCGACCATAAAGATGACTTTAAGTCGGTATTTTTAATGGAAGACTTTTTATGTAGAATGACCTACATTTATCAATATCAATGATTCCGTACCAATCTATTCTAATTTAAATATATATATCAAACATATGTAATTCTGTATGTTCAATTCGATTCAATAAGCTTTTATATTTAACATATAGAGAATATTATGAAGTAAATCTTCAAATAATGTGTATTAAATCTCTGGAATGCCAAATATTCAATTCAAATATAATGTACCTTAGATTTTTTACAATTCACTGATATTGTTTTAAATACATAATCGTCACCAATATTGCAGGAACACGTAACATAATGTTTTGGTTTAAGTCACTTATCAATAATGTTTCATTTTTTGCAATCTCTTGCATCATAGACAAATTTTTAAATCAAAAGATAATTTGTACACGTTTTATAAACACATGTGTGAGTACAGAAATGTGCTAATGATACGAGAGATAACTTTACTTTATAAAGGGACTTAAGCCAAAAAATCAAGTTACGTATTCCTTCAATTTTGGCGATGATATATAAACTAAAAAATATATACAGAAAGACTCACAAAGTGTCATATGTTATGTTATAATCAAAGCCTGATTATGTATATAAATTATCGGGTGATTTGACTAATGTGATGTATTACGCGTTAAACAAATTATTGGTTAAAATCTCGTACTAAATACTATAAAAGAGTATGTCATTATTGATATTGAAGTTTTCTAATTAAACAGAAATAATGCTGTACAGATAGATATCTACTGAAATTAGTAAACAAACAAAAACAGCTTGCGTTGAAGGAAACCTAATTTAAAAGATTTGTAAGCTTTTGAGCTTCTCATTCTTTATGATTTAATATAAGCATGTGTAGTAGAAGTCAATGCCTTTTGTAGTTCTGAGTCTGAGAATATCGAAAATTAAAGAGAATTCACATTCAAAACAAGCGTGCATAATTATTCAGCGTTCATGCATAAATTAAGACTATTAACCAGAGCAAGAGTTCAGAAACGTGCGATGCGACACTCGCAGTGACGTGTTGAAGCGTACATGACACACAATTTACTTTAAATTCGACTGTACATACTAACCGTAAGGTATTTAACATACGAGAATTAGCTGTCAGCCGTTGGCTCAATGGCATTCACAAACTAACGAGTATGTAACAGTTTTGATTGTAATTTATACACACGATTTTCAAAAAACACAGTTTTATTGGGCGATTTTTCAAACATGTCTATTTCGAATGTGGAGTGAATGAATATTTACATCTGTCGAATTTATTTAATTACTTTTTACAACAATTAATATTAGTTGTCAATTTATTGAGTATACTTTTATGCATTTTATAAAAGACATATTTTTTTTGTGTACGAGATTCGGTATTGAAGAGCATTCATCTCGTGACAAAAATGAAAGAATTGTTGTTTTATCGATATTATCACAATACGGTAACAACTATAGAAGAGAAACTTTTATTGAATTTACTAGTCTGTAAATTTTGTGACTTGATACACAAATCTCTCTTCTGTGTGATGTGGCTACTTATATTTGTAAGATATGAGAGATGTAAGAAAATATAAAAATATACATGAATATTCGAGTATTAAAAAAATAATACTGAATTTTCGACTTGAAGATGTATTGTTCTGAGGAATTGGAATCTGGATGTTATCTTTTTACAAATATAAAACTCTGATCTCTAACGTTAATTTAGTGTCGAATAATTAAGAACCCGCACGCCAATGTATGATTCCGAAGATAAGAAACGTCACGTGTATCTCGCAGTTTCCACAATGGAGTGAAAAACGATGCCGGCATAATAACGCGTCAGTGGCGGTGCGTGGATTCTTATCGCTGTGTTAATCTCGCCGTGAAAATGTTCACCATCATCATTCCTTTGCCGTCTTGTCTTAGCGCGAGGGGCGGCCTAGGCTCGATCCTTGCCTTAGTTAACTCAAACAATAGCTGCGAACGTTTGTTCACGTGAATATATTATGAGGTTTATTATTTGTGTGCCATGTTCGTTTGTCTTTTAGAGGCGTTTAGTGTTTAGATCTTCGTTTAAAGAGAGAGTTATTTAGATTTCGATTTCGTATGTGAGATAACTAAATCATTTCCAAGGACCAGTCACTAAATATGCGACAAGAAATTTAGACAATTAAACTAATTATTAAGCAATTATTTCTTCGGAATACATATAAAAAATGATTTCAAAAGCTGATTTTTCTCGTTTCTTATTCAGTTTTTAAATGCGGGCGCTTCAGTTACTAATTTAAATTCTGCAGCTATAGAATGATTTAAAGATGATCAAATATGCAGGACAGGATGTGTTAAGCGGACGTAAGAATCTTCCCAAGTCTTCACATCCTGGAGACATTTTGGAGTGGATTTGGTAATTAAAAATATAATTTATGTATGTGCTTTTATCACAATACAAATCAAAAGGCTTCATATACATATTAGGAAGATTGATCGCTTATGATCTGTTTTTATCAAAACGTTTGGAAAATCCAAATCAAATGAATCGCATTCATTAAAAATGACCATATTTTTTATTTCTAAAATACGAAGGTTGAAAAATCATTCACAATGCTCAAAAATAATTAAATTCAATCAGTAAGTATACTAATGTTAATTGAATATCGTTATTTGAGTCGCAATACATAAATCGTCACCATCGAGGTAAACACAATAAGTAACACAACTTAATTTATTAGATGCTTGCATTTGAAGCGATGTTGTTCTCCATAGAAATAATTGGCTTTGAATATTTGGTGTTCTTTTTTAAATTTCCAACCTAAAACGTACACGAAGCCAACAAGAGCTCGAAACTACAAGATTTACAGCATGCCTTGATTTCGATAAAAATGTATTAGCTCAGTTGTTCCTTGAGGGCAACGGTATGTTGTTTATATTAGATTATTTGGTACATAAACAAATGATTACAATACTGCTTGCAGTGGTCATCGAATGAAAACTACAAACATATTTTTTTGAATTCAAATTTAAAAAAATGAAAAAAAACATAAAAAAATGAAACAAAACGTTATAGTGTGTTATTTCTATTCATCTAATACTATGGGAAAAAACGCAATTTTAATTTTGTTGTCATTATTTAATTTATGAGTACTTATACTAATATTGACGCTCAAAAACTTTTTGCTAGTGTGCTAGTTATAGTTTTTAAAATGTCATATCAAGATGGTAGTCTTAAAAATGTTGGACGGAAAAGTTTTGAGGGGAAAATACCTACACTAATGCCACCTGCCACATTTTTTAAAACACTTCCGAGATCTGTTTTCTTTTGCAGACTTTTTCATAGTTTTGAAACTTAAAATTTGCGCGACGGCGGTAAAAATTCATAATATTACAGAAACTGTTTGGCGCTTATGCGGTTAGCATTCTAAGAAAAACTTCTCCGAGCGAAACTCTCAAATGCACTTAAGCGTAGTGTATTACAAAAACGGAGACCAAACCAAGTTTGTTATCTACCTGCGAGACAAAATGATCCATTCGTTGCAACTTCGAAGTAATTCTGGGATCTGTACAGGTAAGATTTATGAGCACCTGCTATCCGAAGGAAATGGGTTGTATTTTAAATGATTACTACTTATGACTACGTACTCATGAGTTTCAAAAATATCCACATACAAGAAAATGTATATCAAACTGTAATATCATACAGATAAATTAAAGAAAGTGTCACATGAAGTGACTAGTTCCAAAATGAACTTATTCCACTTATTCCGTGTCTAATAATAAATTAATCTTCAACCTTATATTTTAACATCATGGAATAAGTTCACTCTGGAACTACACGTCTCATATATTATAAACTACATTAAAACTTTATCATAGCTTTGGGTAGATACATATTATAATATCTCATGTAATATTTATATAATAGTTGTTTCGGTGTTTATTGACGTCAGTAACCAACACAAATAGATTGCAGCTAAATATAAAACAATATTGGATAATTCGTTAATGATAGTATGCCGGATAAAAATAATTTGTGGCCTTGGTAGCCAAGTTGGTCAACACTCATGGATTGGTATTGGAGATTACAGGTTCAAATCTTGTTAAGGCATAACCATTTTTAGTTAAAAATGAAGGTCTTAATGCGAGTGTTTGAGTAACAAATAATTATCGTGAGAATAAATCAAGATGCGTCGTCATATTGTCGAATATGCTTCACGTTTGTAACGAAATGAAATAAAATAAGCCGAATTATTGAAATAAAATAAAAAAGCAGACTAAGAAAAATAATGATTGTATTTAAATATAACTGGAATTTGTCTTGGACAGGTAATTGTTCATTTGTCAAAAAAAAAATAATTTATCAAAACAAAGACAGACAGATCAATTTGATTTTAATAACTATTATTAATCTATTGACAAATAGTTGTTGTCAGCTTGCGTTTTCATCAAGAAAAGTGACAGTAGAATTATAGCACATGTGAGTTTGGTTTACGGAATTCGGAAAATCAACTAATATTGAGTGTAAGTAACGTTACCTTAATACAGTTTAATAATTAACTTATTAATATACAGACTATCAATGAAGACAAATTTAAATATTTTACGCAAAAGAATAGAATATTTATGTGATAAAGATAAATGTATTACGATTTTTCGCAATGGTAAGACTCTTTGACATAAATACTATGTTGTCTTAACAAAGAAGCTTCTAACGTAAGAGGTGTTATTTACATGGAATATTATCAGGCTTACAACACTAAAATTTCTTATATCCAGGGAGTTTTCAATAAAAGGGTAAATATCTCATATTTAATACGCGTTTTAAACCGTTATCACTTTTTCGTACGGAATTATTAATGCTACACACCGCAAATGTCGGTTTTGCATTTACCGACGAAAAGTAAGGCAACAGTGGAGTGCGAAAATAAAATAATACCTTTTCATACTAACTTTTTAAATATACGTATTCGAAATAAAAATTTGGTCGATGTAAGATATTTTAAGCTTAAAAAAAACTTCATAAAAATCCATCTGATTACACTCTTGTAAAATGTCAATTAACAATAACCAACTAATGCTAAAATATCACTATGTTCGCTCCCAAAGTGAAGCATATGGATCCACATGCTGTGAAGATATCCACTCCGAGTGTGGGGTATATGGATCTCCGCAATGTGAAAACATCGTGACAGACTATTTTTCACGAGAACTATTTGTGAAATAGTTGCTCAACCCAATAGGCATCATTTAAAATCCGACAGATGGGGAATCAAATGTGCATTCCCCGGATTGCTAGGCGCGCACGCTACCAACTACGCTAACCACGGAAACAAAAAATATACATGCTGTGCTTTCTCTAACTTAAGCGCTGCAGCAGTACAAACTAACCATGCCATTGATAGTAAAATTGTATGTATATCTAGAGATATATTCTTAAGACGATGTGAAAATACAGAGTAGCTGGTGGGTTACAAGGAAACTTATAGCACCAACTGGGGACCATATGCTTCATATAAAGCATACATATAGAGGAATTATAAGAATGTATAGTCCTATACATAGCTAAGATTTCTTTATTATTAATATTATGTTCAATCTAGTTCTACATATAAGATAAAAATTGCAATGCTAATATTCAATTGTTTTGATTCCAACTCAAGTATTGTATCGATGGCAATCGTTGATTTGATATACATGTAAGGTTAATAGATTTTGAATATAAATGTATTTTATTTATGTATCGATAATGGACTCAATAAAGCTAACTTCGAACCACCGATACTTTATTGTTTAGTGCGCTACTGATGGTGGAGTTTATATTTCTCCCCAGTATCCGGGAAAAGACTTCACCGCTCCACCAACCCATATCTCCGTCTTGCTCACATAATAGCCCTTTCTTTTATTCATCGCCCAATTACGGCCGAGCCGGTCTTTTCGCTATAGATAAGTACTGAATTGAATTGACTAGATGCGCAGGAACAGTGCTTTTCAATTGTGTTTTGGCTATAATCTTGAATGATGTATAGAAAGGATATCTTTTGACTTTTAGATAAGTTGCAAAGGCATTTTCAGAAAAGGCAAAGATGCAGAAGGTCGTAGCTAATTAATCCCCCTTTACGGCATGAATATTGAGAATTGTATTGGACGAAGATATAAACTATTTTAATATCTCGTGATTTTTTATCATGCCGTACTTCAAATAAAAGTTAATTGGATGACTGTAAAACTAGAATTTTCTTTACGTAAATGAAATCACTCACAACTATTCTGTTATATGATAATAATATTAATAATATGGCATAATAATACAATGATAATAACCACTGACAAAAAAATATTAATCAAATTAATTAAGATAAGCTAAAGCTAACATGATTGTTCAATGCATAAATGCGTGTAATTTTACGGTTTTTATATTATTTTTAATTCTTACATACTATATATTGTATTATTGAACTCCGCTTCCTGCTGTCACATATTATGAAAAACATTAGCAACGGTTTGTCAAAAAGACAATTTACAATTTTCATATCAGAACATTGTAATTCCGATAGCTTAAAATAAAGAGTTTGAACTTATTGTTCACGTGATGTTTTGTACAATTTTTTGATAAGCTTAAAAGATTCATTTGTTCAAGAGTTAAATATTTCACGATAAAAGCTAAAAAGCATGATGGTTAACGTCTGGCATTTGGAAAAAAGAACGAAGATAAAGTGGTCAATGGATTAAATTAAGAAATCATATATGACAAGAGACATTTTGATTTTAAATGTTCATGAATAATCGATGGATAACCGCGGTAATTATACAAATAATTAACAGTGAAGATGCCAGACAGCGAAATGAAAATAACGGTAAAATGATAGAGTAGTCATCACTTTAATTAAAAATGAATAGACGATGTTGCTGCTGGTCATGATAACATTTAGCAGAATCGAGTAATATTGATTTGTATAAAAATGATTGTTTACAATAAAAAATATACAAAGAAGGCCATTACGAAAATCTAGGATTTCGCAATATAAGAAGTATTATGCCGAGGTAAGTATATTAAAATCAAAGATTGAGATACAGTTTTTGAATAGAAAAATACGCAGTTCAGCCCAAAGAATGTAAGGGCATTACTGAAAGCGAGCTTTGAAGCAATATCCCGACAAAAAAAGTTTCGTTCGGTCAGGAGGGTATTCAATATGTACTGCCCAACATTTTTATTTTCTTCTTTATTTCTTTTTTTTCAACAAGAGATCGATCGTTATTTTGTTAAATGGGTACGGAGAAAATGAATAATATTATTTAGGAAAAAGTATACCATTAGTGAATCACCCAGGATAGAATGAAATATTAGTAAAAAAATCATAAAATTCTTGATGGGATTGCCAATTAAAAAGATTTAAATAATTAATCATTAACCCCACGAATTCTTAATATATCGATGGTGATATTTATATTATAATTTAACACGATTTAATGCATAAAATATTGTCTAATTCAAAAAATAACAATGAAACAAATTACTTGAACGGTTGATTTCATTTAAATAAGCCTGCCGTACTCTATAATATGAACATTCAAAAAAAATCTCCAACAGTTAATTTACATATGCTTTATTTATTTGTTTAATATATTTATTTAGAGCATCAAAAATTATAAAGTTAAAACATCCAAAAGATGGCATACAATATCATGGTTTGAGTAAAATCACATTAAAACATAATAAAAATGAAGAGTGTGTATATTATGTGTTAAAAACTATTATTATATTATGGAACAATTTTGGAACGAGCATCTTCAACTTTTTGGATTGGACATGGTGAAAAAATGTATAATTTATAAATAACGAATCAGTCAAAAAATTGAATATCATTTTTTTTGAAACATGATAATATTTAGTGAAATGTATGACTCGATATTTCACTGTAGCTAAATTATCACTTTAATTCGATGCCGTCCAATCAAACATCGATTATGACAGATAAAAGTCTTGTTATTTGGTTATATAATATAATATTTATGATCTGGGCATAATTATCGATTTTTATATAAGTTGTTCAAAGTGTATTGTGTTTTTTTGTGTTCAGTTTAACTTAACGTAAGTACAGGCGAAGTATCGAGTAATCGGTGATTCAATAGCATTTAAAATTAACAAATATTGAACGCACTCCACGGCTCAAATCGAAATCAATTAGAAAATTACAAAAGAAAATAGCACAAGGAAAACCGCTAACAAAGAAGGGTTCCCTCTCAAGATTTCTGTAAGGAGGCCCTAACCTAAGTGAAGAGGGCAGGAAACTTTTTCAAGACCCGCTGCCCAAAACGATATCGCCAAAGAACGGTAAAAGCTCTTACAATGGAGCTTCGTATTTTTTCTCAGCCCATACTCGTTACCGATATTATTATGATTGTCATTCCACTTTTATCTACAGGTCTGACTTTTCGGCACCGCGAACTTTCTTATGGCGATCGTGCCCTGTGTGGTAATTTTATGACTGAGCTTCGCGAACTTGGACCTTTGTGAAAATTTAAATAAAGGTTCGAAAGTGAAAGTGATCAGGAATAAAATTATTGAAATGGTTTTATTTTATATTTGTTATCCTTACACCTTAAAAGCCGTGAGAATTTTCATATATTGATCGCGGATTTGTAACATGGTGATTATTGAATAACGAAAAATCAAACATCTAATAAGATAAAACAAATTTATATCACGCGTTATGTAAAATTGTTTCTAAACAGAAAGTCATTTTCAAAGATTTTTTAAATCAATAATTATGTAGATTCAGTATGAACATGCTGAATGGTGAAATTAAGGTTATGTTTATAGTGATTTCAAATGGCTGAAAGTGTGAAATAATTATTCATTATAATTTATTTATTATAAACTCTAATTTTTTTTTGAATTAATGAACTGTTTATAAAACACTATAATTTAGTAATTAAATTTGTAAACAACGTATATTAGATTTTTATAGATATATTATTATATAATATTACATGATTAAACATTTATATTATTATTGTTTGATGGAATAGAAAATAAAAAACTGAATGATTTGGCTACGTACAATATTTTTCCTTTATGATCTATGTTTAACAATTTCTCTTTTAAATGTAAGTAAATAGTTGCTGATAACAACATAGTTTTATTCAAGAAATATATAAAGAAATAAGCAACTTTAAGAACATATTTTCTTCTAACTCATGGTGCATATCAGCACAATATGTTGGCAACCGTTTTGATCCGCGCTGTGTATGTAACTCCTACCCGACGGAAAACTTTATTCAAGTCGAAAACTACCACAACTTAAAATAACAAGGGATTCCCTTATCTCTCGGAGATAATATGTCAGAGTGAAGAGCATTATCGGTTATTGCTCTTGCTAAACTAGTTTTCGGGGGTTTCCCCCCGCTATCTTGTTGGCCAGCACTCCATGCTCAGAAGTAATCTGGGAAAAGAAGAACTACTGGTAGCCAATTTCAGTTTAAAGATTTATATATCGAGCAATATATTGGAAAATATTGGCCGTTAAAGATATTATTGCCGGGACAAGAATGAATGCATCTATGGAACGGCGGTATCGGAAAATTGTTTGATAAATGTGGTTTTATTTCTTTAAATTTCTTCCATTTCACTTATTCTTTATTTTATATAAATATGTATATAGCCGTAAACCGATTTCAAACTGTCATTTTAATAATCATGGCAGTTTCATCTCACTGTTTAGAAAGATATACTTAGTTCTAAACATTCAGTGCCTGAACCTAGTAATTGATTATCTGAATGTTTAATGATTCTGAAAAATCAGAAAATATTTCCTAAATAGAAATCTAAAAAAAAAATGTTAACATATTTCATATAGCCAGATTTAAAAACCTAAGCTATCCACAATGCATTTTATACTTAAAAATGCAAAAAAAATAGTCAGTTATGATTTAAAATTTAATATGTTTGCATATAAGTTCAATTTAATATTTATATCTACTCCTGATAATTTTCATTTAAATAATTTAAAATGCCACCATCAATCATTAAAAATCGAAAGGTGTGGTATCGGCTTAGATAGCAGTTTTAATTAAGTTTTCAATGCAGATTTGGATACAATAAAAACGTTATGTAATATTAAGATTTTATAATACTACATTTTAATCGAAAAGAGTTGTTTACGAGTATTTAAATTTCGGAATCCCATTTAAAAATAAATTATTTACGTACAGGATTAGTATATTATTGGGCTGTTATTTATTTAAATATTAATAAAAAATACGTAAATCTTTAGATAGCTAAAAAGTTTTGTCACTAAAATATATATAATTTTGTTTGCAGTCACTAATGTCACATATAAATTAATTTACTTGATGGATATTTTTCAATAGATAATGGCGTGACAGCCAAATTCGCAAATCACAAAACTTATCAAATTGTATGATCATAATTCAATATGAGCATTCAAACTTTCAATGGATTACTTCTTCAATCGTTATTTGATACTAAAATTAAAATTATTTAAATTTCTATTGTATGGAAATTATCTATTGACATTGATAAGAAACAAAAAAAATAATATCACCCCTTCAGAATCTATCAAAATATTTTTAAAATTATCAACTATATCCAAGAATTATTTTGACATTCATCGATAAACATACGAATATCTTTGATCTTTTTTTGTCAAAAAGTTATAAAAGTGCCTATTATAAATTTACAAATAAACTAGTATTGTATTTATTTAGATACGAAAAATCTAATGCGTTCCCAAATATAAGCGATGACATTGAAATTCATTTTTCTGCCAGACAAGAGATCATTAAAATTCATTTCAGTACGTATACTGAGTTAGTAGTCGAGTTATGTCACAAACCATTATTTGGAAACTGTATAAAAAGTAATATCTTTTTTCATTGAAGGCAGATATCATTTAGTTTTATTTTGATCGGTCTAATGGCCGTCGATCGGTGAGAGTTAAGTCCGTCTGTTTACCTATCAATTTATGTATAAATATTTGATATGAGTACATATTAGTACTTATAATAATGAAATAAAAATGTTAGGCAGATAAATAATCATATTATATTTTAAAATAAAATAACTAAATTTATTTTGTATTATTTATGGATGGATATTCGTTTAAAATCTAAACCTATAACTAGAAAAAAAATTATGTTCTTTCGCTGTATAATTCGTTCATAGATATCACGATTTAGATTATAATTTGTGTTTTATGTCGATAATTTAGTAGTAGTAGTAGTGAGTTCGTCACTGTGTAAATTAAATTAATGAGTGTGTTAGAATGGTTTCATTATTATGTAGATAATGAACATATTTGTCAAATAAACCAACACCAAATAATATGTAATGAAAATAAAATATAAATACTCAGCATAAAAATGTGAATGGTAATTTTTGCTATTGGTTGAATTCGAGAATAGTAATGGTATAAATGTTGTATTTAATTTCAAACTACAATTGCAAATAAATTATAAGACAAGGTCGTGTATTTTGTGACAATATTGTTATATTTGCCCATCCTACACTTTAAAAAAATAAGCGATAACTTGTGTTTAAATTTAATTGAATATTAAAATTACTCTCCAAAAATTATTCCTCTTCAGATACCCTCAGTTGGTATAATGAATTGTAAAAAAACCCTTAATTTATACTATGGATACTGAAATATATTTGTGTTTTAAAATGTATAGAATGTAAGAGTGTGCCAAATATTAAAATTAAACCTTAAATTTTTGTTTTTAATTAGTATTTTAAAAATTTAGAAGGCTTTTAATGCATGTAAGGCTTAATATCGATAGAGAAATTCGTCATTTATGGCAGTTATTTATCAATTTTCTTTTACTGACCTAGAAAAGCAAGTCATCATAAATCACTGTTTCATTAGCAAGGACGCACGTAAGGTTTATATTATGCGTAAAATTTATTACGCTCTTGGTATTCTTATATTTATAAAAGACGTATATAACAGTGTTGTATAAGACTCGTATGTCATATTAACCGGGAGTTAGTGAGTCATGACTCATTTTGCGGTGATCGTGCTGCAAGTCTGCCGCCCTTTTATTCTCAAACGATTCAAAAACTGCTGACAAAGGCAAAGAAGAGATGAAGAAAATAAATTGCCAATTATATTTTGTGCCTCGCGAAAGAAAGTTTTTGTTTAAAACAAATGAAAAAGGCACTACGTCCTTTTTCACTTTTAAACGTTGATGTCGCTTGCCCGAATTAATATTTTTGTTTATCAAATTGTAAAGTGTCCGTATATTTTTGACATAAATAATAAAATATAGTTTCGTTATTTTTAGTTCACTCACCACTTGTGGTTAGACACAAATGACATTGTTAGGATTCGCTAGTAGGCCGAAGGTTAGGGCTGAAATCTTATTACCTTTGTATTAATTCTACTATCAAACAAAACAACCCCATTACGAGTGACATATTCAAAATTGTTTTGTGAATTTAGCAAAATTTATGTTTAGTAAAGAGTGTCCCAAAATGAGCTGATATTCGAAATTTGTCACCTTTCTCTCGGCAAAGCTAGAGTAGACATTTTAATTTCTTTGTCGTTAGTAAATTTAGGTTAAATTATTGACAAGTAAATAATCAAACGACACGTATAAATTGTAAAAATTCAATATTACACTTCGGAGAAAAAAAATGCAGACAATTTTAAATATCAGCCCGTTTCGGGACACTTTTATATACCACAGATATATTGTATTGCCACAGTTGTTATTTCATTTATTAATATTATTTTAATAATAACGAAATTGAAATAAATATGCTTTAGGCATTTGCAATAAAATATTTGTTATCTTGTACCAAATAATAGTTTATTGACAAGCATAAAATACTTGTTGAATTATTAATATACATTAATCGAGTTAGTACATAGTCATGCACATCGTTCACAAACTGTGAGCTCAATAAATTGTAAAAAAGATATAATTAGAATAATACAAAGAGTCTGTCATAATAAATCTCCCAAACCAACGGTTCCTCCTCAAAATGTGTGATAATTGTCATCTTGGATATATGAAATAGATAGTAATTATGTACAATTAAAAAGACAAAATAATAAAAATATCGAAACATACAATGAAAATATCATTGAAGATATCTAATATAATATACTGATGCTTAAATGTGTCAAATAGAGAAGTAAAAAAAAAATACTGAAATTCCCACAAAATTCTCATGTTTACGCTCACACATTTCCCATTAGTAAGAGTCAAAAATCGACGACGAGTCGGCATGTCAAAATTTCGTTCAAATAATGAATATATGAGAGATCACATTGAATTAAAAAAAAATAGTAGCTATTTATTACATTATAAATAAAAAAAATGTTAATATAGTATTGACTATGTTATATTGATAAAAAAATATTTTACCGAATGAGGGCTGCAGTGAGTATTGATTTAGCTTAAATTCCTTTGAAATAAACCTTCGATTTTTTTGTGTAAGATAGAACTTTTAGTAGTAAAAGTTGTTTTTATTAGAAAACTATTATTATGTTATTTATAGAGACCAAAAATAAAGTCATATTTGAGGCTACTAAAGGTACATTGAAACTTTTTAAGCATTTTTAAAAGCTACAGTAGGTTCGGAAAATGGATATAAAATACAATTTTATGTTCTTTTATTTTAGGTAATATAATTCAAACGATATAAAAATGTCAAGTAAGTATTAAAGTACGTATTTTTATTATTAAAACGTTTTCGTATAAAATACGACTGTGGCTGATACAAATATGGTATTTTACATTTGTTGTGTTAACTTATAAAAATGATTTTTAAAAAATCTTCCTCCGAGGGAATCTTTTATATTGTCTATGAAATTTGCACGGAGTCACCATGTCGCGTCGATCATTTTGAATTCGTCCGCCAAAAATAACAAGCCTTTGTGACGACATCATTAAAACAGAAGTATAAAAACATTGGTAGTAAAATGCAAAATAAACGAAAGGGTATACATACGGGGGCCACGGTAGCCCAGGATCGTACCCAATTACTCATTTCGGCATGCGCTATTCTCTGCCGCTAGGATCTATTTTTTCGGACTATTTTTGACTGCCCTAAGCGCTGTTTTAGTGACGCATGTGCTTTACTGTCATGTGTGCCTTTTTATTACTGGGTGACCACTGTCCAGTGCCGTTCGTGAGCGCAAATATAAGAATATAATATCTTAAAAAACCTCAGACTTGTAAACGAGAACCCTTATAAGATTCATAGATTCTCGAAAAGATTAAAAAAAGTAAACACATAGCGAGTTTGTAGCTTGTCGCTGTATTGAATAGATGTGATGTATAATTTAAAATATTTCTAAGCATACGGGTTAGGCAAGATATGTTCCGATTTGTGAAATTTAGCATCAAATGAAAAAAAAAACTGATACATCTTAAATAATTTATCTGAAAATATATGATAGCTTTGGCAGTTCACAAAAATAAACTTTTTTGATCAAAATTAAATGAGAAAATGGTAATAAAAAGTCTTGACTGTGCGATCTATATTTTCCATTTAAGGTGCGGTAATCTTCCCACTATTAAGATCTATATGGTCCTTTTCTGAGCAGATATAGTACAAAGGAAACGTTAGTTATTATAACACAATTGGGTACAAATGGTTATATTTATCTTGCTATTATGCCGGAAAATAAAAAATGTAGAAATTGAATGAAGAAAAAAAGGTATTTAGACGAATTAAATTGAAATTAAATAAGGCTTATTGAGAAAAATACAACACCGTAAATCCTGTATGGAAATTATGTTAGTTTTTCTCATCGACAGTAGTCAAATTTAAGTATTTTTGAAATACTCAGAATATTATTACAGATACTATCATAAATGATAATGGTTACTAACTAAATAAGAGTTATGTTTTTATTTCGACTTCGGAAGTAGAATCCCTGTGTCATGGAAAACTATTGAGAACTATTCACATTATGCATTCAGTATGGTAAATGGATGTTAAAGATGCAAAAAGATCAGCAGTTAACAAATAGTTCCGAAGATATAACGTGGAGATCATATACTCCATAAAGGGAGCGGATATGGATAGAGGACAAGAGTATTTATTTCGAATAAATAATTGATAATTTACCACAAATAAAAATAATTTCGATATGCGTCAAAATCATTTTTTTCCGAATCTAATCAACATCCAACGCTGGTCACCCAGTTCGAGTGGTTGACGTGTGGTTTATAGTGTCGTGTGCGGTTAACGTGTGGGCTCGCATCACCCGTCGCCAGAGGGCGGCCGGCAAAAGTGGCCGAAAAAAAAATGAGAAAAAATTCCAATGTCACAAACAAAATAAAACTTTTCGAATTTATCTCGTTCCGTCCCTCGCTCGCGGAGAAAAATGGCAAATCACTTTTTGAAACGCAAACAATGACGAAAGAATGAACGTCTCAATCATCCAGGCGAGAGTTTTATTTTCTGTAAGCGAAATATTATGCTCGAAAGTTTGACACCAATTTTCACATTTTGTCTGTAATGTAAAATTATTAAATATACTGTCTTTGCTAAACT